>JARHVA010010827.1:105000-124389 GCA_037957365.1 Torreya grandis
GGTTGTCATACCATTCCCCCATTTCTAGCCATGAAGCAAATTCTGAGAAACATGAAACTTGAGGAGTTGCCTAAGACCCTCAGCCAAAATAATAAACAAGAATAGAGAGAGTGGATCTCCTTGGCGAAGGCCTCTAGAAGCACCAAAAAGCTCTGAGGGTTCTCTGTTGATAAGGACCGAGAAGGAGGGCGTAATGACACAGCTTAGCACCCAACGAACCCAGTCCTAGTTGAAACCAAACGCTAGAAGAACTTTTTGCAGGAAGTTCCAATTGGCTCTGTCAAAAGCCTTAGCTAAGCCAAGCTTAATAAACATGGCACGCTCCTGAGAAGAACTCATAGAGTGGATGGCTTCAGAAGCCATAACCACACCATCCAAAATTTGCTTTCCAGCCATAAAACCTCCCTGCTCCTCTAAAATAACAATGGGGAGACAGGCTTTGAGACACTGTGCAATGAGCTTGGTAATGATTTTGAAGATGACATTACATAGCGTGATGGGCCTAAAAGATCTAGCTGGTTAGCTTGCTCCTTCTTCAGAATCAAGACTAAAAAAGTTGCATTCAGCGCCCTAAGCATTTCTTTGCTGAAGTGAGATTCCTGCATGACATCCAGAAGATCCTGCTTAATGATATCCCAAAAATCTTGAAAGAATTCAGCTGGGAAGCCGTCTAGGCCCGGGGCTTTGCCTCTGCGCAAGCTGAAGACCACCTCTTCTAGCTCAGCCATGCCAATGGGGCGCATAAGAGAGTCATTCATACCCGGGGACACCACAGGGGGAATGCAAGACAAAATTGTATTTTTTGCCAACTCATCCATAAGCGGATCAGTAGAGAACAGAGCAGAAAAGAACCAAACAACTTCCCTAGATATAGCTTGTGAGGACGTTAGACATGGGTTGTCCTGGACTACAAGAGATGTGATAGAATTCCTATTGCGCCTTGCCTGAATAGACTTGTGGAAGAAGGCCGTGTTCTTGTCCCCTTCTTGGAGCCAGTCTATTTGGGCCTTTTATTTCCAGTATATTTCTTCACGAAGTTCCCACTTAGCTAAATCCATTACAGCATGAGATTCAGCTATTCAAAGATCTTCAAAGAAGCCAAAGTCCCAAATCTGACGGGTAACATCATCAAGCTGGTCGTGAGCCCTCTTCTTCATGGAATAGAGATTACCAAAGGAATTTCTATTCCAAATCTGCAGCTTCCTTTTAACAAACTAAAGTTTTTTAGCAAAGGAAAACATAGTAGTCCCATAGGGAGGGCCTCCTTATCTCCACCACTGAAGCATGAGGTCATGGAGAGATGTGTCACAGAGCCACATCAGCTGAAATTTGAAAGGAGGCTTCTTGGGTCCAGCAATATGGCTAGTAGAGAGCTTGATGGGCCAATGGTCGGAGCCTCTCCAGTCAAGAATTTTAGAAGTAAGGGAGGTAGAACTAGAGCACCAGAAGCAGGAGACAAAGAACCTATCTAGGTGCTCAGAGATGGCAGCGTTACCTGTTCTTCTATTGTTCCAAGTGAAGAGCCCGTTCAAAGGTTCCACATTAGAGAGGCGTAACCTGTCAATATTTTAGTGTAGCACTTCAGATGAGGGGCCTAAGCAAGGCAGCCCACCCCTCTTCTCTTTCAAGCTAAGAACCGCATTGAAATCTCCAGCCATAATCCATAGAAGAAAGGGATGACAGCTTCTGACAAATTGGATATGTTCCCAGAGCTTGAGCTGTCCCGAAAGATTAACAGGGGCTTACATAAAAGTGACTAAAATCAGCTCACTTGATTCAAGAGAAGTAGCAACCATTGATAGAGCCGAGAGGTGGGACATCCAATGAAGTGGCGTTACTTTCCTTAGATCCCAACATATGGCCAAGCCCCCAGAGCTGCCCAAAGCTCCCACACACTGGCATTGTGCACCAAACCAAATATTGGGCATACATGTAAACATAGAATCAACAAAAAGTTTGGTCTCCTGGATACAGATAATATCTGGAGAATGATCACCCACAAGTTTATGCATAGTTTTTTGTCTGGGGGTGTTATTTAACCCCCTTACATTCCATGACAAAACAATCATTGAGTAGAATGATGGAAATGCTCATCCATGGTCCTAACAACCCCTGATTCAACCAATAAATTGCCTGTAAGTTTGATTTTATCCTGGTCCTTCTTGCGCCCAGCTCTGGAGGGCATGGTAAAGGAAGTTTTCTTAAACAGTCATTGCAATAGACCAAGAGCAGGTGAAGATCCTTTTTCTTTCCTGGCTGCATCCACATCTTTGACCAGATCTGCCCAGCGAACCTCTTTGTCCTGCGGAGCTGATGAAACCACAAGGGCACCCTCTTTCGGGCCAACAGAGCACTCTAGGATCAATTGGATTACCATATCCTGTGACTCATTGGGGCACAACCTCTATTCCTCTAATTCTGGGATGCCTTCTTGATCTGTTGGCGGAATGCCATCTTCAATGGCCATACAATCAAGCGCCTCAAATCTGTTGAACCTGAGTTCAACTTGTCGATCTAGATTTTTGCGCTTCTGACCTCAGCCTTTTGCACGACATCGGACCGGGATAAAACCATCCATGCCTGGGCCAGTGTGATCAGATGATCCTTGCGCCGGTCTTGAGGTATTTGCATGGGCTTTCCCTTTTGCAGCACTATCAGACTGTGTATTTGTTGTTTCATTATGGGGCGATTGGCCAGCCTCCTTGCCATCATTGGCTGTCTGCTTACCCAGAGATTCAGAAGGTGTCCCATTACCTTTGGAAGCATGAGGGCATTGGTGGTGTAAATGTTTGTACACATGACAGATATGGCATCGAAAGGGGATAGATTCATAGTCAATTTATTGAATCCAAGTTGAAGAGTCCAGGCAGATATCCATTGAATCTGGCAGAGGATTATTTAAATCTATATCAACACAGATATGAGCATAGGAGATTACCTTCTTTTCCAGTGATTGGTGCGCAATAGCAGTTGGTGTCCCCAACATGGCAGCTATATGGCGCAGGATCTCCATAATTCTAGAGGGAGTCGAGGTAAGCGAACCCACACCGGCACGCAGGCAGGGAGGTCCTCCGTAGAATTAAACCCCGTGTGCCAGGGTTTGAGGAAAAGTCCATTACGATCATAGAAGTAGGGGCCGCCTTCGAAAATTTGATTCCTATCAACAACGGAGGTGAAATTAACCATAAAATAGCTATTTCTAGCCAACATAATATCAAAATCTCCTTCTATCTGCCAAGACCTGCGAATCCAAGCTTCCAGAGCCGACAGGGAAATTCGAATGCCCAGGAACTTACAAATCAGGGCAAGGGAGGCCAGGTACTCTACATCATCCTTCACTGACTCTGGAAGGAGAACCAACAAAGGGCGTTCTTGGGTCCGTGGCAGGCAGCCGTTGACCTTGCTCAGCTTGGAGCGCTCATTGACATACACCATTTCCTTTGGAAAAGAATTCACCCCAGGCAAGGATCGATCCTCCCTGAGGGCTTCCACAGAGCATACGCACCTGTTTCCACCGGACGCATCCATCGCCAATGCAAAACTTCAACCCAAACTCTACATTAATAACATTTTCATTATCATAATTATCAATCTAATTAAATTATTTTTTAACATTATTAAAATTTTCATTAATAAGATATATTACTTCTTATTGAAATATATGTATATCTATCTATCTGAAATACCAATCAAACATAACATTGACGATGGTAATGGCAACTGGAATCATTATTAGATTTATGAATATAAAATATACCCCATCCATTGTTGAAATTAAATATATTGCAGTATTTATTGCAAAGATTGGACAATCCTTATAAATCTAATAAATAACAAATACATAGAATTAAAAATTTAAAAGTTGAATATTTTTATCTATATCTAAAATTTAATCTATTCATTTATGAACCCGAACTAAATTAAAGTCAAATTATAATAAATGCATATCTATAGATATTATAAGACGGATGGTAGTATCTACAACTAATAGTTTGAAATTTGGGTTGATGGGATTCGATTTTTATGGTTGTTTATTCAGACACGACTTTTGCATAAATGAAAAAATATGGTTGAATTATCGTTTGTTCCATATAAAATATGCTTTAATTTTAATGGAGACAATTGTTTCCTGATTTGTTGGGACCTTTAATTAATTATAAATTTAAAAAGAAAAGATTTCCATTTTCAAATGTATATTGTAAAGTCAATGTCAGAATTTTATACGTGAAAAAATGTTTACACCTTTTTTTTATATAAATTAATAGTTGAAAGTGATTAAAACATTATAAATACATAGATATTAATAAGATTTGGGAGATCAAATGATACCATTTTGTAGTATAGATAAATAATTTTAGATCAAATTACATTACAATAATATATATCTATTTCTAAAATATTAATAAGATTTGGGATAAGAATGATTTTATTTTGTAAGATAGATAAATGGTATTAAATCAAATTGCATCATAACAATATATATCTCTCTATAAAATATTGTAATACTAAGTTTAATTATAATTATTTAAATATAATAGTTCCATTTACTATATAATAAATAGTAAAAAAATATGTTTAAAAGGTAAGGTAAACAAAATTTAGAGAATTTAAGATGACAAGAGATTGTTTTTTGGAGTGTATTTTATCAATAATGTGAAGACATTCATAGAAATATTGGGTCGTTTATATCTTACTATAATTTTTTGAAATCTAATTTTGTGATCATGTTCATATATTTCAAGAATCTGGTTGCTTTCTCTGAATTCCTCCAAGATATTTAGGAAATTGATTTTGTTTTCTACTACCCTAACAACTCACCAACCAATGCAAATGTAGAGCCTCCAAAAGGTGAAGCATATACATTCAAAATATTTGTGGGAGTATTATTTGGTGTAGGTTCTGTTGATGTGGGTTTTATGCCCACCACAGGGTGGGGTATTCACCCTCTTGTTTTAATATCACAAGAATATGACATAGGGTACAAGTTTAATTTTTGTAGTTCTCTAATGGATCCAATTGTAGATACTAAAATCTAGTATTAAGTACTTGGCAATGGCAAGCTTGATATCCATTTATCACACATGACTTGAGGATACAAATATAATTGTAACCCACCATTCTCTCAACCTATATGTTATCTTATGAGTTTGACCCTTTCATTATGTTGTTACACACATACATGAACCTCACTATTTGTTTCAACCAAGCTTACTATTCTGCATAAACATCCCCAGACCTTCAATTTAATCCTCATGTGTGAATGGATTGATAACATCGTATTAGGTCAGTATCGAACGTAGTTGATCTGACTTGTGTCTGACGTTACCAAACCTCTCCTAGCAATGACTACATCTAAAAATCAAATCTTTACTTGGGGTTAGCCCCTCTACCTAATATGTCAGTGGCATAAAAAAAATACCCAATTAGACTTATATATAAAAATCAAGGCCTCGACTGATAGGCAACTTGGAACATATCTAGTACACATCTATACACTATTACACAATGAGAAAATCTACCCTATTATTACCAAATTGAAAATCAATTAGTAAGAGTTGTTGTAAGCCAAGTCTGAAACATATTAGATCTGAGTCAAAGAAACAACTATCAAGTATGAAATCCAAATCATTAGCGACATTCATATAGTGAAGGATCATAATTTTACAATGACACTAGGTGGGAGAACTACGCGTGGTTCAATTTTCCTCCTCATATTATTACATATGTAGGAAAAAACAATCATTAATGGGAGTTATTGGGATCAGCTTAGCTCACTACACTTTCCCAATTTTTGAAAGTCTATATCCATCATAAACACACTTAGGGTCTCAAAGTAAAGGAGGTTATTTTCTAGACTTGCACACATCATCAGGGTTCAACATTACATATAAAAATATTTCAAATACATGCACATGTGAGCATTCAGTCATAGACCCATCTTTCAACACAAGTAACTATCAACCACTACAAGTTAGTATCGATAGTCGATATTGAACAAGATCTGATGGAACTAACCCTATGTAAATATAAATATAGTTCCCACACTAGATAAATCACATGCCTACTTCAACCTACTTTCTCTTGTTGGAAGTTAGCCACAATTAAAAATCAATTATAGAATCTAAGTACTTATCCCTTTGTTATACTTACTATATTTAGTACATGCCACTTGTTAGATATTTGCAATATGTTTTAGTATTCTACATTCAAATGTATGCTTGAATGCCATATCTATCAATCTAAATTCATATATTAGTTTATACCATATTAGAGTTTTCAAAATCAAATCAGGGTATAACATATTAGTGAACGTGTACATTGCTCAAACCATGTCAAAACCTAGGTATCCATTAAGTTTTAATCTTTCTAGGGTTTTAGACTTCAACCTTAAGGTTTCTCAGACCCAATATTTATTCATTTATGTTCCCTTTAATTTTAGGAGTCATCCTTCTTTTATTTTTTGGTATTCTATGATTTTGTGAACTTTATATGCCTAAGCATCCCCAAAACCCTTACAAATCTTATACTATAGATTCATTTATCCTTTCTTCCAACTCTCCTCAAGGTGGTGATATCTACTTTCCCTTTACAAAGTTCCATGCTACAAATATCCAAAAAGGTAGGGGCCAATTCACTGATTAACATGCAATTGATCAATACTATATCTAACATGCTTATGCAAGGCCAAATGCAATCTCTTCAAAAGCATGTTGAATATTTTTCTCTCAATATTCAAAAAATTGGTAAAAAAATTGATTGTAGTACCACTGACAAAAATTTGACCCAATAAAGTTTTAGATTAGGATATTGATTGAAATTTAGATACACAAGAATGTGATTATATAAATATGAGCAAGGTATTATTGCACATTCCTAATGACTACACAAAAAGGGTATAAAGGCCTTGGATACATAGCAGATGCATAAAATAATAAGGAAATTACAAATTCAAGGAAATGTATTCATATACATTTCTTAAAATCAATAGAAGAATCTCATATTAAATTTTATGGTACACATATGTCCAACATTTTAAAATATAACTCTATTCAAGATACATTCATTATGATAGAATTAAAAAATAACATTGTAACAAGTATAAAATGGTCTAATATGATACACTATTTATCCAAGTTGTAATATCACATAGGCTCATCAAACGAGTCATCATTGATGCTAAATTATTCAAAAATGTGTGCAACATATCATTCTTGCATGTATTTGGGGTTGTTTAGAAAAATATGAAAAGATTGGATTGCATTATTGTCAAATAAAATCAAGGGCTATGGCCACCACTTGGTATAGTCTCAATAGATGTGACACTAGGACTAAAGTAGGTGCCTGCATTATTTTAAGTCACACTTCATGATTCACATTACAACCTACTTTGGGGTTAACCTTGGATACACATTATAAAATCAATACCATATACATTACATACGTGTGTTACATTTACACATTGTGGATATTTATATACATATCTAGTAGACAATGCTCCTTTCAAATACTATATTTTACCACCACTTTTTACTTTACCTATTGATATAGTTCATAAGAATGAGGTGAACATGATAGTTAATTCAACATCATAACTTACGAATTGATTTTGACTGTCAACTCATAGATTACCATCACCTCCTTATATATTATTATAAATATAATTGAGTGCAATCTTATCACTCTTCCTTCTCCATAAGATTTTTACCCAAATAAGCTTACTTTGGTAGAAATACATATTATGACTATCATCAAACTGTGGAGCATTCTATGAACAAATGCTTCAAATTAAAACATAAAATACAAGATATTATTGATAAAAATATCATTCCAATTGATACACATATGAAAGAGTCGAGATTACAACCTAATGATAATCATAATTTAGAGCCTGCCACAATCACTAAAAGCACTCAACATGACATGCACAACTTAAGTATGACAGTGATGAGAATTATCACACCACACATGATCAGTGTACATATTCAAAATCAGATTCTTGGATTCTAATACAGGTACATCATATATATAATATATTTCACCAATGCAATGTTACATTGGTACCACTAGATACAAGACCTCCAAATGAGCTCTTTTAGTGGACTACTACATATACCATTAAATATAACTTCATGATTACTTTTTAATCACCCTTTTCTATATTCTATATTTTACACATAGCTTGACTTTGATCATTCTCATAGGCTTTAGATTGGTCTTATAGATGGTCCTTTGACTCCTAATTGCTTACATGATCATATCAAGCCAAATCACTAATCCTATATTGCTCTATCTTTCATAAAAACCCCTACATGTAAAGTATATACAAAAACATATTGTATTTTCCCTCATTGTCAATTGTAAGTCATATATGATAGTCATTATTATTTATAATTTTTGGAACTAATCTGTGGTCATTCACATGATCATCTCCACTACTGAGTCAACAAACATGTGATACACATTGAATTCAATGACTGTCATAGAAAACATTATGTACAAGATAGGATTATCTCAAGTCAAATATGGTTATTTCTTACATTGTGCATACGTCAATGAATATAGACTTACATATTATGAAATGAGTATGTACATAAATTCATTCACTTCCCACATATATTCATTCCATGTTACCGTAAATTTATGTGGGGGCATATTGTTTGATTTCACTTACTTTACAGTTTCATGATATCACATCTAATCCACACTATGCCTTGACACATGTTACAAATTGTGTGGATCCCTTCCATTACTATATTTTTAAAACTATTGGCACTTGACCTTTCTTGACTAATTCTAAATATTTCAATATATATATATATATATATATATATATATATATATATATATATATATATATATGTTAAAAATATTTAAAAAATAAAAAATCAAGACTTAAACATGACATGATTACTAGATTACATAATTTACACATGTTATTTATCATATGTTTGGTAGATGGCATACTCTTTTCATACACACATGTATTTCATAGTATATGTGTGATGCAAGACATAAAGTTTACACTCAAAAATATAGATGTTGGACTTTAATCTACCCAATGGCCATGCCAATACTAGGGACATTTTTTCATATGTTTTATTATCACAAGTTATATATTTCTATGACCTCTCTGCCATGTTAAGCTATCTAGATTGTTTACACATCTCTTGTTAGTTACTCATATCTTGCACAATGTTACATGGATATGTTATTTTATTATGATGTGACATTAATAAATATATATGGTATAGGCTAGTCTTTTCTTATTCTATGTTGAATTGATGTTGTTACTCTTTTACATGATAGGATAATTTATTATTGGCTATTGTGTGTGGCCCCTTGGCCTTGTTTGATGTGACATCTTTATGTCACTTGTCTATGACATATTTTATGCACTTTGTGCATGGCCCTTGGTCTTATTTGTTTTAAAATATTCATGTCACTTTTATGAGTCCCTTGAATTTATGTGTGACACTAACTCTTGATCTTGTTGCAATTGTTGAGGTTGATGACATTAAGTGGTGTCATGATCCATAACATGAACCTTTACTATGTAATTTTATTCTAGATAAGTGATGAAAGATGATGGACAAAAAGGGGCCCACCTATGGACATATTTTTCCTAAAAATAAGAAATATCAACTTATATAGATTATTTAAGATGGTTATGTACTCAAAATTTTGATAAAATACTCCATATTTGGATAATTTCTTCAAAAGGTGAATGAACCAAAGCTTAGGTTTGCACAGCAAAAAAAATCGATTAGTCAACTTCTTTCATGTATTCATTTGAAATACATTACAATATATAGAAAATCATCTCCTACAAACAAGGAGATAACATTTATCTCGTATCCCACTAATCTCTCTACCACTTATCTCTCCTAGAAACATTCTCTCTCACAATCTTATCTACGTGAGTTGCATTATCAACTCAACCATAATTATTTTCTCAGATAAAAAAACTAGTGAGATGCAATGCACTTTATTATTTTTATCACATTAATATAACCTAAAAATGTGAGCACTAAAATATTATTCCTAGTATTCTCCCCTTAGTATGAACATGGTTAGAGGAACTACAAGGACTAAATTTATTTATATTACCCCCTCAATATTTTAACTACTTTTCGATATCGATTTCCACTGAGAATGCATCTAAGTATAAAAAGTGACCCCTTAAAAATTTGTCAAAAAAAAACTATATTGATCTTTACAAAAAAAAATTGACAAAAAATAACCTCTTACAAAATTGTTGAAACAAATACCTTATATTTCCATTAAATTTTTGCAACAATATATTATTTAGCACCATACTCAGCGTATTTATATCCACCTCCATAAGCTTTATTCAATTCTTTTTAAAATTGACTTATTTAACATAAATGACACTTTAAAAACTTAACGTTATAATGTAAGACATAAAAATTATAAATTATATAAAAACAAACCTTAATAACATTAAAAGTATATAAAAAATGACAAACATTTTTTTTAAAAAAAATATTAAATCATGATTTTAAAATAAAAAAATAAAACCAAACTTAAATGAAAAATAAAAAACAAACTTTATCAGTGATCTTTTTTTCAAGGAAAATAAGGCTTGGCTCACTTGGCAACAAATTCAAAATAAATTTCATTTAAATAATTCAGATGTAGAGGCTATTGTGAAAATTCAAGGTTAACAATTATTTACATAAAATAAGAGTCAATTCCCTTGTTCTTTGGTTGAAGGATTGGTACTAGCATATGACCACACCCTTCACTTGATATTCTCCTTGGTTGGGGTATCATTTACTATCCCCTTAGCATATTTTAGATGAAATGCTCAACCTCAGATGGAATCTCCACTCTAGACATGGGATTTGGGTCCAATGCTTTAGCACTGTGTGGTTTTCTATCATTGAGCCTATAAAATCTCATTTCTTATGGTGTCTTATTTATCAGGTCCTACTTATGGATGATTAGATCAAGCATCTAGGCATACCTAACCCCATTTTCCTAGCTTGTCGGCAACTAGAGACTGTTAAGCACCTTTTTTGGTTTTGCTCTCATGCACAATCTATGTGGAGCTAGATACATTCCATTTTTTATCCCTTTTGACTTGAATTATTCATGTGGAACTATAACTAGAGACTAACATTTATATACTATATACATAAAAAATCCTCAAGATTTTTAATGTTCAAAACAAATTAACAACTATTAAAGACCTTGAATTAAGAAACCTTCACAATTCCATTTGATGGCATGCCTGAATCCACATCCATTTTTATTATTTCATGATTGAAGTGACTGATGTAATAATATTCTATCCTAACCACCATCAAGATATATTAAATTACATTGATAGCCAAGTTGAACCCACAAAGCTCCCAAAAGGGTGATAGTGATTTGGGCAAAAAATCAAGAGAGATCATATCCAAGACTGAAATGCCCACTCTCTACCAAGTAACTTTGAATATTATACACAAAATAAAATAATGACAATAATGTTTCCTATAATTACTTGGAGGTATTTATGGAAAATTAATCCCAAAACTCTATGCCATATATAAGAAACATTCCGGGAATTATTGAATTACTCGCATTGAAAGCTTCATCTATCATGTTGCTAAATATAAGCTGAAGTAATATAGTATCAAGTTTCTTAACTAATTATTTATTTTTAATTAGTCTTGTGAGGTTGCTCAAAAGGTATGACTCTCTTGGGGGACTCAACTTTGTTGCCTACAAAATACAACTAATTTGGCAAATCTTTCAAGATGGTATATTATTTCAAATCTAGAAAGCTAGAAATTATGATTGATTTAATCATGAAGAGTTGGAATGTAGTTTTTTTGCTACTAACAAAATTACTATTCTATTTAATGTTACTCTTTAGATTCAAATCCAAATAGATAAGGTTCATCTAGAACTCAACCACCTCCAACATTTGCTCGATCACTAGGGAAATGCCTCATACATGGTCAACCATGAACCTCCTAATCCCCCACAACATCCTTCACCTCCTCAAAAATGAGGGCATGGGACATGGTGGCATCAATCCAAAACTAGAAATAGGATCCATTCTCCTCGTTAGTCACCACCTCATTGGTCTTCTCCTCATCATGTGATTCAAGTGGCTCATCTAGATTTGGAGGTGATGGCAAGGGCTGGGGATCTCATCCCCCATCTCAATATGGTGACATCAGAGACTAGGGTCTTCCCCTATAAGATACGTTTCCATGCTTGGCTCTAATAATTTCTCTTAAAATAAATCAAGATGAGACATTAGAGGCTCATCAAAACATTGGTTGGGATCCCTTACCTATGGATGGGGATTCTCCTGCCCTGGGAGGATGGGGTGGTAAGCCTTAGGACCCACCATCTCCTATAACATCCATGTTTATTTTAGATGTTTAATTATTCTCTTTATTGTTATATTTATCTTTCTCTCTCTACTTTGCTATCAAACTGATGATGTGATATTTTTTTGTGTGGGTGTGGTCTTTTTTTAACTTGTCCTGAGTGTCTTTTCCCTTGATGCGATTATTATTGTGAAGTGTGACCTTTACAGCCATTTTTTATGATTATCATTGTATAATATATTGTTTAATTAATATATAGAAACTCTTCAATTAAAAAAATAAACTTTATGAAAATAAATCTTAAAAAATAATAAATAATAAAACCATGGTTTGTAACTTTAAAACAATAAAAAAAAATACCACGAACTATAAATCAAAAACTAAAACATAAACCTAAAGTGAAAAATCAAATTCACCAATTAAAAACGAAACAAAGGCAAACTAAAAATAACAAAGAAACCATGAGTTATGTATACGGTAGTTTGGAGGATGAAAACTGTGGCCAAGCATTGGTATGAAAAATGGATTGGAGGAAGGTGAGTTTTAGATCAAGCTTGGGGGACATGATTTATGTTTGAGATAACAACGAATATCAAAATTTAATTGAAGGAACTTTGAGTTGAAGCTAGGAATTTTTGAAACCTTTCACATGCCTCATTTTTTGTGCATAGCAGTTCCCTAAATTTTTAGATTTTTGTCAAACAATTTTTGGATTTTCTTCTCTTGTTATTCATATTTAGAGAAAAATTTGAATTATAAAATTTAATAAATAAATTAAAAATATACTATGATTATCATGAGGTTGTTTTGAACTCTTTTTCTTTTTTTTAATTGAAGAATATAAATAGAATGGAAAAACCTCATCAAATCCTTTACATAAAGAGTTGTATCTTGGTTGATCACGTGGTTTCAATCTTGAGGAAAGGGTGGACAACATGTAATATAAGAATATGTAAATGGATAACAAATATCAATAACTTGCACGTGGTTTGCATTACAATTAGTTGAAAGAATGCAAGAAAGGTGGATGGGAAACAAAGACATTTGCATGTAGGCCACATTTTATAATGATTAAATTATATTAATGTATAAACTATGGATAGAAGGCAAAAGAGAGGTCCAATGGATAACTTGTTATGATACCAGATGATAAAATTATTCTATATTTGAATAATTTCTTTAAAAAGTAAATGAGACAAAACTTGGGTGCACACAACACAAAAATTTAGTCAGTCAACTTCATTTGTTTATTCATTTAAAATACATTACAATATATATAAAATCATCTCCTACAAATAAATAGGAAAAATTCATCTCTTATCCCAATAATATCTCTACCACTTATCTCTCTTATAAATACTCACATTATTTCTTTCTCACAATCCTATCTATGTGCTCACCCATAATTATTTTCTCAATAAAAGTACTAGTGAGATACAACTCACTTGATTATTTTGTATCATATTAATATAACCTAATAATGTGAGCAATAAAAGACTATTCCTAACAAATTTCAAGATGGCATATGAACATGAATTGTAGTATTTTGAGTCTAGTTTCCAAAACACTAATTTTTTTTTGTAAATAATTAATTATAAGTAGGTCAAACATATAAAATTTGTAGAGGATCTTTTATTTTTTTAGAAAAATAGAGTAGATAGTCATCAATACAATGCATTATTTTAATAACAAAGTTTAGTATTTTTTGAAACCCTTTTTTAAAAATTTATTTAATATCATCTAGTTTGGGACCTATATTTTATTTTAAAAAATTATTGATTTTTTAAAGTAATTTAACGAGAAAATAGACCTTGAAAACTAATAAAAAATAGATAGATGGTCATATGATCTTCATAACTACATCAATTTTTTTTGGAATGTGTATATAATTGTCCCTAATTTATGATCATATAATTTTTTTTATTTAGATCAATGAAAAATAAAATACTTAAACATATATAGCCATGTATATTTTCAGCATGTAGAGGCCTAAAAAATCTATAGTTAGAAATCAACATAGATAGAAACCTTAAAATAGTCTGAAAATTTAAAAAAACAAATATTTGGAAAGAGTAGAGCATGCTCATTATTGTGGTAATAATTTTATGAATTATCTCATTCAAATTTATAATGTTTTTGGTGATGAAAATGATTTTTTTATTTTATGTCAAAGATCTCATATTTGACAGTGTTGATAGGTCCAAGCATTTGGCTTAGGAATATAAGCCATTTCTAAGCCAAAAGGCTTGGTTTTTAAATTCAAACATAGCATAACACATATGAGTTATGTTATAGTGAAGTCATTAAGAGGTGAAATGCAAGAGGGGGATGAATTAGAAGGTGGAAGGGGGTGGTTTACTAAAATAAATATTAAGTATAAGTTTACATTTATATGTTACATTTATATTAAAGAATATAAATGTAAACTTATACTTTATATTTATTTTAATAAATATAATAAATTAGGGTCACTCTACATTTGATAGACTTGGTCTCATATTTGCATGCCTAACGATGTTGGAAATAGTTTTTCAAAATCCAATATGCTCAGTACTTAGGTATTTTTAAGATTTTAGTATTGAACTTAGAGATTTCAATGTATAAATTTTGTAATTGATATCTATTTTGAGTAAATATATAGTCATTTTTTAGGTTTTGGTACCTTCCAAATTCCTTGCTAGCATTTCTAAGAGTCATGAATTTATCAAAATTAAAGTTAAAAAACCAATACACACCCAATCACATCTATATTTTAATTTTACTTATGATTAGGTCCCTTATAGGCAAACAACACCATAATCATTTGAGACTATGGTAAATAGGGATAATTTGGACCACATTAGGCCTAGTCACACCAATTCAATTTTAATTCATTTCAAAGTGGTGTGCATGGGAAAACATAGGTTACATTGGTGACCCATGCATACCCAACCACCCATTCAAGATGATTTTAATTGAGATGAAGTCTATTATAGGCTAAAAGTGACACAAAAACACCATATCCACTTATGACCAAGGTAAATGCATAAAATGGGCCCACCACAGTAATGCAACTAGTATATAGTGAAGCCCATTTAGTGATGTCAAGTAGTTAAAACTAGTTATCATATTAATAGGGAAGGAATTGGCAATCACATCATTTTACCCACACCCATTTCATTATGTATCACATCAACATCATGAAATATGTATAAAGATGACATCACTCTATTCTATGATATGGATATGTTTTATATCACACAAATCATCCATGGCATATTAAGTATTATTCGCATTGGGTTAGTTTGGTCATACCATACATATTATTTATGTAATGTAGTGATAGACTTGTTTAGTCATTGACAAACTTGTTTAATGGATAAAGTGAACTAGATATAACTGATAACATGGATAGACCTTGCCCTTATCTCTATTCATTATAAATATATATCTAAACCCATTTGTGGGGTTAGGATGCCAATATATTATATCAATAAAACTATATATTGTGTCAATCCTAATGAAAATCCCTCATCTACATTCATTTTCCCTAGACACACCCTTATTAATCCTCATCATTCCTCATCATCCCTAATCACTCCCTCATCACCCCTCATGTCACATCCTGATTTCTCACTAAGTTGATTTACCTAATTATCCATAGATTATTATGGTTGTTAAGTTGATTAATTAATTTTTAACTAAACTATAAGTCATATGTTGTTATGTGACAGTTGTATGTTACTTTGATTTCATGATTGCATTGCTATGAGTTGGTTGTATTATAAATTATGTACATTATGACTATGTTAATTAATTTTTAAACATTATTTTATTATATATATATATATATATATATATATATATATATCATGATGTATTAGGCTAACTACCTTCTTATCATGAGTTAAATGAAAGAGAGTTTCATATCTTAGAGCATGATGAAGGGAGAGCACCATTAGAGAGGGTGACATAGATGGAGATGTTAGGGAATGATAGAAAAATGGCTAAAACCCATGCATACACCACATTAGATGGTACATGTTAAATGCATTGTGTGGATTATTAGAGTTAGTATGTGTTTGAAGTTATTTGCATTTAGATATTAGATTTTGTATGTTAGTTTAGTATAGTACTAATATATGAAATAAATAATGTGTAATTGAATTATATAAAATTTATGTAGACTTAATACATCATGTTACAATATTATTATATAATGTTACTGTACTCATGTTTGTTTATGATTATGGGAATGGAAATCTATGTGGATAAAACTAGTTACTATTATATATAGACTAATAAAAATGTCTTTAAATTTTTTTAAAACATTATCTTATTATCATTGATATTCAGGAATATCAATATATGCCTTAAGTTATTAAGATAATGAAATACATTTATAGTCTATATAACCTAGTAATAACACAAACAATTATATTATTATGATTGGAATAAATAATTATCTAGTCTACCATTTTTGATACAAGAAGGTAATAGACTTTATGTTAGTTTTATTATTATAAAAGACATGAGGTTATTATCTTTACTAAGTATTGAAAGATATTTAATTATCCTAAACACTATCCTATGATCTAAACCTATTCTTTGATTGACATGCATATGTTGAGATTAAAAGTGTTATTTATCATTTTGAATAATATTAAAAGTGGACTTTTTTGAGTGGGGTATTCGAGCATGTAACATAATTTGATCATGCAAAGATTTGAAATGAATAAAATAATAATTAAGTAATTAGATGAAGATTCGAGATAAAAATTAGGGATTTTATGGTATGGTTAATGGAAGTTAACTATAAGATTAGTTGAGTTTGAATAATAATAAGGATTATGCATGGACTATGAGCTGGGAGCTAACTTATGCATAAAATTTTGAATGGTAAGAGATAGAAAAGGAAAATATTGATAAGAGGTAATTCATAGAGGAAAATGTTATACATGAAGAGGAGAAGAAACATGGCAGAGAAAGAAAGAGAAGAAATTTTGGTTCATTTTAGTTTTAAATTGAATTTTACGACTATTCTATTATTTAAAGAATTCAGCGTATGGTTTGTATTACTAATGTTTAGAAAATGAATTAAAATTTGTATATGGATACAAGCTTAGCCCTATGGATGGCTCAACCATCCACAAAACTAAGCCATATATCATCTAAATCCCTAAGATTGTAACCTAGATTGTTTTAGGTTTTAATCCACTAGGGTTGATTGGGTTTAATTGCTTTAATGATGCAATGTACTAGCTCAAGATAGAACCCTGAGTAGATAATTTTGCTATATATATACTAGACAGGTCTTGAGTATTTGAAATAAATAATTTTAGAGTCAAAAAGACTTTGGATTGGTTAAATAGAATTCTGTACATTATCGATTCATTTAGTATATATAATGGGTATCAATTGATTAGAATGAATATATGTATGTCAACTGTGTGTGTTTTGAGTCATTTGGAAATAACATATACATATGTGGATTGTGTGTGTTTAATTCATTTTGAAATAAAAATATATACATTTACATACATACATATATGTCTATTGTGTGTGTTTTGAGTCATTTTGACACAGTGAGTAGATGTGTGTTGACTGTATCTTATCAATTGAAATATAGCATATGTATAAGGATTGATTGTATATTAATATATGAAACTATGAACATATATTCAAGTGAATTAAAGTATATGATTGTGTGTTTTTGAAATTTGAACAAGATATATATATATATATATATATATATATATATATATATATATATATATATATATATATATATATATATAATCATGAGTTTATGTATATACGATTGAAATTTAGTCATATGTCTAAAAACACTATGCACATTTACCTAAAAGAACTATGCATATTTGTTTATAAATTGAAAACAATGAACTTATGAAGACAAAATGAGCCAAAGTTGAAACCAATAATTGTGAGCAATTTGCTTTATTGGAAAACATACACAATTGTGTTAAGTCTTGTTGATTTTATATTAGATATAGTTGATCTTATCGATACATATATAAACACTAAAAGAGTATAAACATCCATTTGATAAACAAAGGCAAAGTTTAGGATTGTTTGATATTATCATCTATTCTCAATAACTCAGATTAATGTATACACAATCAAAGATTTAAATTGGGAAAAAATTAGGATTGAATATGAGCCTAATTAAAATTATATCTTTTATTTTAAAATAAGTGAAATAAAGGTTATGGAAATGTTGAGACCCTATTTAATTCTCGAATCCTTTCTCATGAAAAGTTATTAGTTGGTTATAATCTTATATGTTGTAAAAGAATAATGAACATCACTATTAGTGGATCAGAATGGTAATTGTGTATTTAATCATATATATTATGGGGTATATATTATGCATGATGCATAAATATACAAAATATACCTATATGATAAGTCAGGATCTCATAGACATATACAAATTATATTTTTATACAATGGGATGAATGCCTATAATTATAGATTTTGACTAGTAAATTAATTCACAAAATCCTGAAGGATAGGGAACTGTAATTTAACACATATCGCAACTTAAAAGTATATTAAGTCTCATAAATGGAATAGTATGCATTTATTTATGAGTTAAATGATATTTTAATTATTTATGATTTCTATTTGTAAATGAGTAATATGAATAATATACAATGATATTGTTGGTTGTAATACAACTGAATTTACTCAAAGATATTAGAAATGTAGTCCAAGTATATATTGTACCCATTTGATAATTAAACTTACTTGTTATGCTTATTATTTATGTGTTAAATAATATAGACTAAATGTATTTATTGTGATTATTCCTATATTTAGCATAAGCTATACTTGCTAGTCTGAAATAATTTGTATGAATTTGTTAGTTACATTAATTTTAACCAAATCTCCCATTGTTGCTACTAAGTAATAAGACATAATTCACTAGCTTACTTGGCATCACCAATGCCAGATGAAGGTATTCTAATAAAGTGGTGTGTATGAATTTGATTGATCGTAGAGATAAATAAATATTTAAATTTTTTTGCCAAAT
>JARHVA010010828.1:2500-124320 GCA_037957365.1 Torreya grandis
TAATTTTTGACATTTAAGATATAAATACAAGTATTAGAATAATTTATGCATATAAATTTTTAAGGTGCATGATGTTCATAGGCTCATTAAGACCTTCTCCATATTTAATAGCCAACCTATAAGCTCCAAATCCATACTTGGCAATAATGACATATGGGCCCAACCAATTGGGTTCAAATTTTCCTTTCTTATGCCTCTCAAAATTGGTATTCCTTTGGTTTTACTTTAGAACAAGATCTCTAATTTTGAATTCCATAGATTTATTTTGTTTATTATAGCTATGAGGTAGTTTTGGTAAACTTGAAAGTGGTTTAAAGCATTGAGGAATTTCTCATGTAGAAGGTCGAGTTCACTGAGATATGAAATGTGGTAGGATTCATTATCAATAATAATTTTTATGGATACGCATAAATATGGAATCTCAAATTATATAATTAGAATATACTCACTAAGGTAAATAAGTAAATATGGGGTTTCCCTAGTGGGTGTGCGAATTCTAGTGTGGTATGCCTAGAGGGTAGGATAAAACTACGTATAATAGTCATAAACAAATGCATTGAATTTTTTTAAAGATTAAGAGAATGCTTTTATTTTTTTCATCCTCTCGGAAATTACCTTGTGGGTAATATGGGTTGGACCATTTGTGTTTTATATGTTAGATAATGTAAAGGTCCTTGACTTCTTTGTTCTTGAAGTATCTTCCATTATTAGAGATGATAACGGATGGGATACCAAAATGATAAAAATTATGGTTTAAAATGAACTTATAAATCTATTTTCCAATAACATACATTAAATTCATTAATTCAATCAATTTTGTTAAATATTCAGATGTGGTAATGATGTACTTGTGGCCATTTGAAGAATTTGGATTGATTTTTCCAATGAGGTCTAACTCCCATGTGGAGAATGGCTAAGGTGTTATAATGGGTTACAAAGATTGTAAAGGACTATGTATGAGATCATCATGCTTTTGGTAAGGCATGCATTTATTAACATAATAAAAATAATTACATTCTAATATAGGCCAATAATAACCTACATGCAAGATATTTTTAGATAAGACTATACCACTAGAGTATGCACCACAAATTCTTTCATGAACTTATCTAATAGCTAAGGTAGAATCTTTAGAAATTGAAAAATGTAATAGGGTTCCTTAATATCCTCTTTGATATAAATTTTGTCCATGGAATGTGTAATGGGATGTGTGTTGGATGGATGATTTACATTGATTATGGGTTAAATTGGATGGAAGGGTGTTATGATGGAGGTATGCATAAATGTCAGTCTACCATGGAGAAGTGGGAACAACCACTTCACAAATCATCTCTAAATCAGGAGTGTCATATACTAGTATCATGAATTAGTCTATAAGGAATTTGTTATTCTTTATTTTGAGATTAATTAATGAACCAATAATTACCATGGCATCAGCTAATCTATTATTAAATTGTGGCACTTGTTCAAATAATATAGATGTAAAACCTAACTTTAGACTATCCACCATCCTTTTGTATGGTATTAACTTGTCATCATGAGCTTGAAATTCATTGGTGAATTGATTAATGATGAGTTTGGAATAACTAGATATAAAAATATATTGGATACTCACTATGTAAAGTTTAAGACTAACTATGAGGGATTAATATTCTACTATACTATTTTTACATGGAAACTCGATCCTAAATATATTTGGAATACAATCCCCATCTAGTGTAACTAGTAGGATACCTACCCTTGAACCATGTATTGGGAAAGAGCCATAAAAATACAACTTATGTACCAGAGTTTTATCAATGGACATTATTGATTCATCTCAAAAATATATAAAAAAATGTGCATCATCTTTAAAATGAGCATCTAATAGTTCATCTACTACTACTTGTCCCTTGATTGCTTTTTGATTAACATACTTAAGATCAAACTCACTAAAAATCATGACCCACTTAGCCATTCTTCCTGTTAAAGTTGTTTTGGATAAGAGATACTTAAGAGGGTAAATTTTTCAATGATTTTAGTTTTATTATTAAGCATGTAGTGGTAAAGTTTTTGGGAAGAAAAAAAAAACTAAGAGACACACCTTTTCCATTGGAGAGTAGTTAAGTCAGTATGAAACCAAAGTTCTGCTTAGGTAATACACTATCTATTCTAATCCACTTTCATCATGTTGTGCTAACTATGCCCCTAATGCATACCATGTAGCTAATATATACAAAATGTAAAAACTTTCATGTAGCAGGTGGCATTAAAATTGGTGAATTGGAAAGATATTGCATGAGATTTTCAAATGCTTTATTACAATTCTAATTCTAATTGAACATAGTGTCCTTTAACAAGAATGTGAATGGATGACAAATCTCTACAATTTGATATATGAACCATCAAATTACTTGGATTTGACCTTGAAAATTGTGAATTTATTTAAGATTTTTGGGTGGAGGCATGTTCCTGATAGCTAAATCTTTTCAAGGATAAAATTTTATTTCATGATGTGAAACAATGAATCCTAACGATTTCCCTGATGTCACTATGAAAACAAATTTATTTGGGTTTAAGTTAAGCTTATATTCTCCAAGTATATCAAATATTCTAAGAAGTACCTCTAAATGATCTATTTTAGATTTTGACTTGGAAAGGATGTCATCTACATAATCCTCCACAAGGTCATGAATCATTTTTTGAAAGATAACTATCATTTATCTTTGATGTGTATGCAACATTATTGAGACCAAAGGGAATTACATGATAAAAAAAGGTAACCCAAGGTGTTGTAAATGATGTTTTATGTTAATACTTAGGTTTTATTTTGATTTCGTTATAACCCAAAAGCTATCCATTAGTGACAACATTTTATGGCTGATGGTAGAGTCTATAATCATATCTATATTTGGCAATGGGAAGTCATCTTTGGGACATGCATTTTTTATATCCTAGAAGTCTATACAAACTTGAATTATTATTGGTTTCTTTGACATTGGTACAATATTTGATATTCAATATCAATAGTCTATGGTACAAATGAATCCAACCTCCAATTGCTTCTTTAGTTCTTCCTTCACTAAGAGTGCAACCTTGGGATGCATTTTTCTAAGTTTTTAATTTATAGGTTTTGCATCTAGATGACCCACAAGGTGATGAAATATAAGTGAAGGATCCAAAATTATCATATATGTACAAGACCATGCAAATAATAACAAAATTATTTAATAAAAAGGGTGAATGTTTATCTTTATTCTTGAGTTAGAGATGCAATAAGCTTAACTATTTTTGGATTTCCTATCATTCTAATGTTGACAAAAATGGTGGCTTAAACTAGGAAAGTTGAATATTATTGATAATTTGAGGGGTGGGGGTAGTGGAGAAAGATCAGTTCCTCCTCAAGGCCTTCTTCATTTGATGTTATTGTGGTACTGATGTGATTATGTGTTAAAATTTCTCCAAAATATGAAAAATCATCTAACTGAATGGAAAATCCATTCTTATGATCACCTATTGGAATGTGTTTTCTTGTTCTTATTTTTTTTGAAATTACTTAATCATTTTGAAAATGATCAAGCGAAGGTGTATTTTGGTCCCACTAGATTAAAGTTCCATACATGAGGTCAAGTGTCAAAATGACATTTTCATATGATCAATATCTTATGGATAGATCTTCAAATTTGTTGTAAATGGAATCCATTTAACTATCTAAAGAATATATCTCAGACTCACTAGAAGAGTCACTTTGGAAAAGCGTGTTATTTACATTAAGTGGATTAAACCTTATGCCATGGAAGGCTTCACTAGATTTTAGCATGATAGGTTCAATTAATCCTTGTTCAAGAATACCAAGGCCCTTGCCTTTATAGTTCATTATTTTACACATAATGGATTTAGATATGAAATATTTGTTATTAATGAAATAAACATCTAGTTATATAGATTAAAGCCAGGAAGGATTCAAATCTTCAATGCATTCATAAAAAAATACCACCATGCACAAATTTTGTTTTGCCAAGTTTTAAAACCACTTGACTGTCCCTTCAATAATAGGGATTTTCATGATTATTTGGAGACATATGTATTGTGATTGTGTAATTAGAATCTTAGTTCTTGTATTTACCCATGCCTTTATCAATGATTTTTAATTGGGATAGAGGAGATGGAGTAGATTTAGAAGTGGATGGCTAATTAGAGGCTTAATGAGTAGATGTTGTATCTATGGAAGTGGAGGTGGATGGAATATTCAATCAACCACTAAGGGGAGGAGTTTTAAATAAATTATCAATATGGATGTAGTCTTCAAGCATAGGTGATTCCTCAATAGGAGTAAAATTATCTTTAGTAATAGGGAGATAGTTAGATTTTTGGTAATGCCCTTCTAATAGTTTGCAACAATGGAAAGCTTACTTGGGATAGTAAATTCCATGCCATCATTAGTTAATTTAAAACATTGGTGCAAAGTGGAGGGTAAGACATTGATTGAATGTATCCATGTATGTCTAATAAGTAAAATTTAGGGTAAATAAAGATCAAGCACATGTACTGATGTTTCCTATATGGCAGGTCCCACAATCAAGGGAATATAAATAATACCCATATAATGTTGTTCATTATTATAAAATGCCTTAATTTTAATGGTTTTTTATTCTAATGCTATTGTGGAATATCCTAAATGTTTAATTAACCTCAATGTATATAAATATAAGGTCAAGCCATTGTCTATAAACATCCTCTTTACTTTATGTCTAGAGATAATGACCTCTATATATAATTATTGATTATGAATAGATCTCAAAGGGGAGACATTAGAATGGTCAAACATAACCTGATTATTAGTCGATAAATTTCCAAATAACACTTAATTTTTTTATAGATTGATATCTTTTGGGGTAATAGAATCTTGGAGGACTTTATACCAGATGTCTTTATATACAAGGGAAATATTGATAATTTATAAAATGGACATTTTAGTAGGTGTCTTCTCAAGATGATCGATAATGTTTTCACATCAACATCAACATACTTATGTTCAACATTAGATGATGATGCACTAGGGATGGTAACTTTTGCATGCCTTATGGTAATGGTGTATATTGATCTTATAAATTAATGACTAAGAAATTATTGTGCATATAATCAATAATATTAACTATGGAGTCAAAAGGATGATTGGATTGGTTTACATTACTTACTTGGGTGGACTCTTTATTTTTCTTACCATTTCCTTGCTCATGTTTGGGGAATGGGTCTTTATAAATTCCTAACTTTTGGTTGTTAGATGTCACATATGGTTGGTTTTTGATGGATATGTCCCCACAATCTATAATATCTCAGTCATAGTGTTTGAGGCACACACACATATTGGTAGAGTCTCCATTTATCCTATGGTACTCTAAATATTCATCTTCTTTGTACCAATAAGGTTTAGGTAATTATCTTCAAAGAGCTTGGTGTTCAACTAAATACTCATGTTTTATTGGGTCAACTTTCAAAAAATTTATTCGTAAGAGTCTCCCAATTGGGTGAACTCATGTTTGGGCTTTTCTTCTCTTCATTGACCACCAGGAATGGTACTACTGTTAATAATTCATGTATATTTTTATTTTGTCTAGGTGGGTTTTGTATTTGTTTGATGTCGATCACACTATCACTTACAACATTATTATTCTTGGAATTTTTATTTTTATTTTTTAGGTTATTTCAAGGAATTATTCTAGGATTTGAGTATTTTTATAACACCTATAGTGATTAAAGTTCATTCAATTTGGACTTCATTTTAAATAATTTCATCAAAGGAAATTGGACAAGACATTGCAAGTTTAGTTAAGGTTGTTCATTAATATGGAAACAAATTTTATTTAAGGGAATGATCATAAAAAATAGCTCATTAATGACCTACAACTTTGTAGGAAATATATAAAGGTTTCACCATTGCATTACTTAGTGTTATGTAGGTATAGTGTAGTCAATTCCTTCTCAACATTGTATGGAAAGTGATAAAATAACTTATTTGATAAGTAATTAAAGGTGAAGATTGATTATTTTGAATAGGCATGAAAACCATTTGAGGGCATGACCCCATAGACTTTATGGAAAAAATCTCAACACATACTTGTTACTATAAGAAACATGTCCACATGTAAGATAGAAGTTCTTAAGGCATTCCTCGAGATCGCCCTTGTCTTTGTATTTACCAATTTTGGGAAGTTAAAACTATTTTAGGAAAGGTGTTGTCATTCTATTTAAATTGTATGGGTAAAAACAAATTTCCTCAAATTTATATTATTTTTACCACAAAACAATATCATATTTCAAGCATTGGAGTTTACCCCTAAATTTTAACACTATTAAATGAAGTGTTATGATAATTGGTTCATTGAAGAGGTATACAAATTGGAAGTTTGACCCATGAATTGATTTGTGTTAGTGTTAGTTTGTGTAAAATGGTTAAGGTGTGGAATCTTAATGAAGTGATTAGGAATCAGGTTATAAAAATTAGCATGCTATGAATATACAAAGTTATTTGGGTTAGTGGCAAAGATAAAGTTTGTTAGGTTTGGATCAATGTTAAAACTAGAACTTATTTGGTTGGGATTATTGAAGTTAAAATTTGGATTGGGTTGGTGTTAAATTCAAAGTTGGATTGGTGTTAAAATTAGGGTTGGTGTTAAAGTTAGTGTTGGTATTAAATTTAATGTTGGTGTTAAAGTTAGTTTTGGTTGGATAAAGTGATTTTGGGTTAGCTTAGTTTAAGTTTCAATTTTATTGTGAACAAATCATGTGGTTTGAATAGGTGTTACGATTGAATGGTTAGTTGGAGTTTGAATTATTGTTAAATGAATAGGTTTTAGTTGGTGCTTGATACAAATGTAAATAGGTTATTCCTAAAAAAATAATGCAAAAAAATTAGAAAACTGATTTGGTGAACTACCTAATGGAAAATTATGATTTGGATTGATAGGTAAACTTGAAACTACATTCAAGTTTGGAATTGATGATAATTGGTTGATGATTGAGCTAGAATGAGTATTCAAACTTATATTTGGATTTAGAATGATGTTATTGATGGCTGAGTCATGAAGGTTTATATTTAGATTGAATGGAGAGCTTGAATAAGTATTCAATCTCAGATTTGGATTATATATTGGTAAAATTTAATGAACATTCAAGTTTGTATTGGTTGGATTTGTGATTGGTAAATTTGAATATACATTCAAGTTTAGATTAGTTGGATTTATGATTGGTAAGCTTGAATGACTAATAAATATTGGATTGAGTGTGTTCATGTTTGGTGAACTTAAATGATTATTCAAGTTTAGGGTGGATTGGTTTCTAATTGGTAAACTTGAATAATCATTCAAGTTTAGGTTGGGTAAATTGATATTTGATAAACTTGAAGGAATATTCAAGTTTATATTAGATGGATGGATGAAAGAGGGTGAATTGGTATTCACACTCAAATTAAGATGGGGATGGAAATAGGATTACCAAAAAATTTGTTTGTTTTGGTATGGATATTCACAATCTCTTGGTTGATATGACGAGCATGGGTTTCCTTAGAAAACTCATGACTCCTTCCCAATCCCCAATTCTCCATGAACTATCTTTAGAGATTTGGGGATTGGGATTGGAGGAACCTATGAGAGAATTACTACCCACTAACTATCTTTGTGATATGGATGGGTTGTGAATAGGTGACAAAGACTCTTTCTTAGCAATCAAATATTACAAGTTTTGGACTTTGAAATTTGGTGGAAATTTATCCCCTAAGTTGAAATCTTGAAGTAAAATTTCATCATTTTTGGTCATGATTTATTGGTTGAATGATGAAGGAGGCAAAATGGATTTAGGGATACCCTCATCTTGGTATGATCATCCTTCTTCTTCATGGTCATGGATTTCAAGTATTTATACATGATGACTTTGGTTATCTTGGCTTTCAAATTAAAATGGATCATTGCCAAAAGGATCATCCCTTACCCTAGGATTATTAAGCATATCTATATTCCTTATGATCGGTGACATTGCCAGAGGAAGGAATTGAATCAAGAAAATAAGGACTTGACTAGACTCTAAAAAGATTAAAGTGATTGAAAACTTGATTAATAATAAGATTATTTTTTGAGTTTTGGATTGAGATTTTAAATTTTTCACTTTTAAAAGATTTTGTAGATTATGACTTGTTTCAAGACTCAAAAACTATTTTTGTTCTCAATCAAGTATTTTTAGCACATGGTAGAGTGCAAGAGAACAACCAAAAAAATCTATTCTAAACACACATGTAATTGCATAAAAAAGTGAAAATCTATGTAAAAAGGGACTTGAGTAACATGTAGGCTTCTTGTATCACTGACTTATCTATTGTGTTAGTTGTTCAAGACACTAACCATAGAGGATCCTATCATTCTAATGGCCTACTAATCTGAATTTCAAGGATGCAGGGGGAAGTAACTTATTGAAACTAATGACTAATCGATGCACTACACATTAAATGGATAGAATGACTTGCCTAGACTTAAGGTATACACAATTTGAGCTAGGGGAGTCCTCTATATACCTGTCAGTATGATGAGTCCCAAAACTATAGAAGAATTTAGTTTGACATATGCACATAAATGGGTCTTATCTAAATGTACCCAACACAACTGTTTGGGTCTTAGTGTGTTGATGTTGAAAAAATTAAACTTTGAGCCATGCTATCTTAGACATGGGTATTGGATCCTAGAATCTCTCACTTCATATCATGCTTAAAACACATAATTGCTTAGTAAAAAAGGATAGATCTAACTTAATTTTTATACTTTGTTGGTACATAGAGTTCATCCTACCACATGGTGATAAAATTCATGGTTGATAGAGCCTATAATAAAATAAAATAAAATAAAATACAAACACTTACCTATGATTCTCAAGTATTGCCATTAATATGATGATAAGAGAAGAATATGTACGTAAATATCATATTGGGTAATAAAAACATACAAGTGTTGTTTCTGATTATCAGATAACACCACCAATGTGATACCAATAGAAGAGTATAAAAAACATAAGAATGGCACATAAATGTTAATATTATAAATTAATTAACTTAAATTTTTGTTTCTAATTACTAAAAAAAATGAAAGACTAAAACATGAAAAACTTGTTATAAAAAATTAAACAAAATTGAACATTAGTAATAATATTAAAATTTATTTGTCTAGCTCTTTGTAGGATTTTTATTTGATTTTTGGCCTACAAACATACTATTATAAGTTTTGTATTTGACTTAAAATCAATAAAACTTGTTAAAAGTTATGAAAAACTAACCAAAAAAAATATAAAAAAATAAGTATCTAGAATGATTTCATAGTTACATAGTCAGAGAAAACTATAAAATTGTTAACTAATAAGAAATAGAAATCAAAAGAAAAATGAAAATAAAAACATAATAATTTCTCAATCACCTCAATGATTTCGTTGATACATTGATTTCACTAAAGTTTCTAACAATTTCACTATTGTAAATAAAAACATAAAAATAGATTTAAAAAAAAAAGAAATAAAAAATAAGAAGCTACTTTTAGAGTGAAACAAGGAAGAAATCTTGAAAAATAGAAAAAATACAAAAAAAAAAAAAAGTATTTAATAATGATTTCAAAATTAGGGCTAAATGTTTCACTAAAATGTGTTACAATTTCTTTGATGGCTAAAAATAATATAAAAACAAAAAATAAGACATCAACACAGAACACAATTTCATAATTAGGTTAAAAATTTTCATGAAAATGAGTTAAAATTTCACTACTAACTAAAAACAACAAAAAAATAAAATATATAAAAGCATCAACATAGAAAAAAAGTTCACTAATGACCCTTATGATTTCACTGACAAAGTTGATGATTTCATAGTTTCTTAGAAAAAAGGAAAAAAAGACAAGCAAAAACAAAGATAAAATGAGATAAAAAAATCTTGGAGTTAAAAGGATGATTTCAATGATGAATTCTCTAATTTTGTTGTTACATAAAGAAAATGAAAAATAAGCTTTAAAATAACAAAAAAATTCTTTCAACTACAAACATAAACCTCTAATACCAAGATTAAATTCATGCACATGAGAAAATCTACAAAAATCAACATAAAAATTGTCATAAATATACCTATGATTTACAAAGATGAGGGAAAGTCTGACCAGGCATGCTAAAGTGTGTGAAGGAAATCTAGAAATGTAACTAAGCTAAGAAATAAATTACCAAAAAGAAATCTAATTTAAAACTAAATTAACCTAAGGATAGAGATACAAATAAAAGGAAATAAAACACAAACTCACACACTAAGTACCATGAGCCTCCTCCATTGAGATTAAAAGTGGTTTGCTCTCTAAATGTGGTTGCCCGATTTTCTCCAATGCAAGGGGAATTGGGTAATGTTTTGGTGTATTCATTGGAGATTCACTTGTAAATTTGATAGCACTTCATTAATATAAGTGAGAATGGTTGAAAGTGAGGGTTTGCATGTCTATTTATAGGTTTATATGAGATAGATCGAATGATAGATGATTATTTAAATATTTCCAATTATCTAGATAATCATTGATAGAGAATTAGACCTCTTTTGTGAGGATGATGACCAATTAAATAGATTGATAAGAAAGGGGAGTTGGTTGATTGAGTCAATAATAACGAGTCAAATTAGTTGAAAAGTCAAAGAATGACTCATAAGGTGGTTGAATGATTTAACACATGGTTGAAATAAAAATGGAGAATGTCTAGGTGAGGTGTAAAATCTACATTTATTAATTAAATTTAGAAAAAAAAATGTGCATAATTGATTAATTAATAATCATTCAATTATTTAAAATTTGGAAGGAAATGATGTTAGTCTGAATTCCAATTTAAGGAAGAATAAGGGTTAGCATGTTAAAGTGAATTTTGACATTAAATAATAAAAGTTAGATGTCTACAAGTAGTAATAAGAATAAAAATAACAACAATAATTTTTTAAATTACATCAATAGAATAATATAACTATTACTATTTTTATGTTGAGCAAGTTAAAAACCTTTCACAATGAGTAAAGGACATATTCTATGCTAAGCAAGCTAAAAATTTTGTTTGAAAGAGGCTAAAATAAATAAATAAAATTATAAGTGTCTTATTGAGCACTCATATTTAACATTTTGGTATGGACTTACATTCACAAGTTAATTGATCAAGATGAGTTCAACATTTCTAATCCTTAAACAATGATTTTATGTAAGAAATTTATCATAATTTTTTTAGTGCAATTTAACATAATTTTTTTTTAAATAATCAATTAATCTTTTTAAATTAATGTATTATTTTAATAATTATAAAATTTGACATCAAAAAAATATTTCTTAAAAAATATTATTATAAAATATTTTATTTATTATAAATAATTTATATTATAATTATCTTTGTATAAAAGATTTATTATAATTTTTAGTCCCTCTTAGAGTACTCGAGTTTTCAATCTATGTGCATAATTTGAATTTACATTTTATTATAATAATTATAAAATTTAACATTAAAAATATTAAAATATTCTTTAAAATATTATTATCATAAGATATTTCATTTGTTTGCTAGTGATTACGTTTTGTATATATTTATTACATAACAAAATTTCAAAGAAAGATTATGACCTTAATGTTCTATATTTATAACAAGTTGTATGTCTTCTAATTAGATATTTATTTACATTTATCTTCTATTTACATTTTTTATTTTTTAAAAACAAGAATGTGACCTTAGCATCTTATATTTATAATAAGTTTTAGTAGCATTTGTCTTCTTATATATATATATATATATATATATATTTTTTTTTTTTTTTTTCAATTTTTTTTAATTTACATTTATCTATTAAAAAATGATAATTTTTTATTAATTAAAATTAATTTTTTATTAATTAAAATTAATTTCAAAAAATAAATAAATATTATTGCTATAATTTTTTTCAAATAAAATTATATTTTAACTTTCAAAATATTTTAACTTCCTACAATTAATATAAATAGTAGATATTTCTTAAAATTAATATAATATAAATAGTGATTATTAAAGACTATAGCTACATTTCTTTTGGCCTTGCATTTGAAAAATATAAAGTTATATGTTAAAAAATAGTGTTATAAAACATAATATTTTAAATTGTAGATATTTCTTACAATTAATATAATATAAATAGTATTTACTAGAGACTATAGCTACGTTTCTTTTGGCCTTGCATTAAAAAAAAAATATGCTATAAAACATAACATTTTCATTAAATTGTTGCAGTTTTTTAATAGCTTTATAAATAATAAATTTATTTTTAAAAAATCTCTTCATATATATTTTAAAGGTGTAGTTACCTTTCTTTCATATTATTTTGTAAAGAATTTTTTTAATTAATAAAAGTAATAATATTTATTTTTCTATAATAAATGATAATATAATGTAATTTTTTTTAAAAAAAATATTATTATGTGAGAGTTTTTGAATGGACGTTTTAAATCATTCTCTCTAATAAATTAATTTTTTTATTCTTATAATAAATTTTTAAAATATATATATATATATATGAGCCACAACACCTTCCATAGGACCTCCAAAATGTGCATAATATAATATAAATAATAGATATTTCTTGCAATTGATATAATATAAACAATGATTACTAGAGATTAATCGTTATGTAACCTTTATTTTTTTAATTTTATAAGGAAAAAATATAAAGTTATATGTAAAAAAATAGTCCTATACAACATAATATTTTCACTAAATTATTGCTATTATTTTAAAGGTTTTATAAATAATTTATTTATTTGTAAAAAATTTCGCCATATATCTCTTTCTACTTATTTTTTCACTTATTTTTTTTTTAAAATCAAGGAACAAACTACTTTTTTATAATGATTTTTTTTTTTTTTAAATTAAAAAAAATTATTATATTTTCAACTCATGATAATTTAGTATAAATATTTCTAAATATCATTATGTAAATATTTTTGGATGGATATTTCAAATCGTACTCTATAACCCATCATCATGATAAGATTTGATTCTTTTTATTCTTATAACAGATTTAAAAAATTACCATTAAACACTATATCCCTATTAAAAAACCAGCCACAGCTCCTTCCATGGGACCCCTTAAGCGTGCGTGATAGTCAATATATACTTGATAAACAAAACTAAGTTTTCATTCTACGGTTTCTAATTTATTCCAGGTCGCATCTGGTTCGCTGTAGGCAGTAACTAAAGCCATTAGATCCCCGGCAGGCAGAAGATATTGATATGATCTTGATGAGAGGGGTTGAATTGGTGCAGTAAAAATTGAGTCGGGAGTGGTGCCATCTTTAATTTTGCCCTACCCACGCTTCCAGCGTTAAGTCTCTTGAAAAAAAAAATTGAAATGGAAATGGCGAAAAAGTATTTGGATGTAACCCTGGTACCAGCCGGTATGATAATGATGGGATTATACCATGCTTGCTTGGTATACAGGATCGTCAGACATCCCAAGACCACTGTCATCGGCGTCAATAACATCAACAGGCGGGTATGGGTTCACGCAATCATGAAGGTAAACCCTAATCCTGATCCGCATTATTCAAAATTTAAAAATAGTCGAAGTTTAGATTAATTTTTAAATTTAACAGGAAAGGATGAAAAACGGATTGCTGGCAGTGCAAACGATAAGGAACAGCATAATGGCGTCGACGCTTCTGGCCTCTACGGCCATAATGCTGTGCTCTGTGGTGGGTTTACTGCTGGGAGTGGGTAGCCGGCCTGATGAATTCACTCTATATGGGAAGAAGGGACCCGCCACATCGTCCGTCAAGTGTTTGATGATGCTGGTGTGTTTCCTGGTAGCCTTTGTGTGTCACGCACAGTGCGTCCGCTATTACAGTCACGTCAGCTTTCTCATAACCACGCCTTCCGCACAGAATGTTAATGCGAATGCCCACGTTGAGTATGTGAGCAGAGCATTCATAAAAGGAGCGTGTTTCTGGTCAGTCGGATTGAGGGCGTTTTACTTTTCTCTGCCTCTGTTTTTGTGGAATTTTGGACCCATTCCAATGTTCGTATCGTCCTGCGCATTGCTCTCATTTCTGCACTCTCTCGACACAACTAACAAAGATGCGGCCTCTATTTCCAATCACCATAACCAGCAGCACAAGGAAGATGAAGTGGAAGATGTGTTGGGATAATATTTATTCAATTCCTATATTATTTGTCTAATATAGTTTAGTCTGATAGTTGCAATAATGGTTACAATAAACATGGCGAAGTCTGATCGTTGCAACAATCGTTGCAATAAACACGACTAAGTCTGATAGTTTGCCTTTTTCTAAGTGTAATATGGCTAAGTCTCATAGTTGTAACAATCGTTGCAACAAATATGACTTAAGTCCCATAGTTTAGTTCACTAGTCTAATATAAATAAGTTTTATAATTATAAAAAATATAGTTAGTTTGATAGTTTGGTCCAGTAATCTAATATGGCTGTGTCTTATAGTTGCAACAATCGTTGCAACAAATATGATTAATAGTTACAATAAAAAGTTGGGGATGACAAAAGGTGAAGGAAGATTTTCCAAGTGTATATTTTATTGTACAAATAAGAATATGTGGGTGGAGCATTTGGATTGGGAGTATTCAGAGATGTATGTGATTAGATCAAAATAAATAAATAAAGGAAGAAAAGTTTTAAGACAAAGTTTATATGTGATAAGTTAATTATTTATTTTTTAAGAGGAATTGTTGAAAAATTATATGAATTTATTATTGTGTATAATTTTAAATAATTTTAATTTTTTAAAATAATAATTATTAATTTTTTTTAATTTTTTGTAAAAATGATGTAAATTATTTAATTATATCAAATAATTACAAAATAATTCTTCTCTATAAGTGTAATAAATTGGGATGATTCTAATTACAAAATAATTCTAAATAATCTGACTCAAAATAAATAAATGTAAAGAAGCGCAATGATAATAAATTTTGAATTTCTATTTAATTATACTTGATTAAAAATTTGGTTGACAACTAGCTCAATAATTTATAACTTTTAATGGATCTAACAATACATTTATAATGATACATATGTTTGCATGACAATTATTTCGTATCACCACAACCCTTTTACATTGGATCCAGGCAAATTGCACATGCATTATAAAAACAATTTATTTCTTGATCAAATGATCCCAAAATCATTCTAGTTTGTTCATCATCACAAATTGTAGCACCTTATGTTGAGATTCCCATAAATATATTTAAGGTAAGAGGATGGTGTAAATAGTAATATGTGTCATGTATAATTGCTCCTTGTCCAACATTAGACTCAACAAGTATAATTTCCTCTCGAATATTATAAAATTAATGTACCCAGTGGATAGCTATATGTAAACATTACTTTTGAGGAATTCATCACATCTAGATCATCAATCCCATCATTTTCCCCTTTTAAATTATCATAATATAGTTCCATTATATATAAAAAAATATCAAAATTATGTGGCTCCATAAAAAAATGATTATCACAATCATATGAAAATTTCCCTCCCTCATGATTTTATTCAATAGAAACGTATGACCCCAATTATCCATTATAACATTTTTCACATCAATAACATCCACTATATTATTCTTGATAAACCTTTACATGTCAAGTTTTTGCAATTATTCAATTGTTGCTTGAAAATCAAGAAAGAGTATTTATTAGCTATGATCTAAAAATTCTAAGCTTAATTAGTATTGACAATGTTGTTCATTTTTATGTATTTGAGGTAGTATTTAAATGATAATATTTATATTTAATACATTCTGGTTAAACTCAAGCGATATTTTGATATCTATAAATCATTATCCATAAAATTTCAAATGAAATTTGTAGTATCATTTAATGCTAATGTACTAGGCCACTGGTTTTTATGAGTTTCACCATAAAAATAATGATATGTACACTTAAGACTGATATGAGAGTTTGAAATTTTCATTATATTGTGAATAAACTAGTTTTAGTCTATTGGATTTCTAGCTCATAGCTGTATATAACAAAACAATCAAATAATTGAGTGAAACTAAGTAGCCTAAAGCAGGACACTATGTACATAATGGATTTTAGGGTTATACATGCACCAAAAAAGGATGATCATTAGAGCGCTATGAAATTAATAAAGATGATTTTAGCTAACCATCCATCAAGTGATAGGGGTGGGAGAAGTGCATTGAAATTTGGAATGAAGAGTAGTAATGCTATAAACAAAATAATAAAGTAGAGTGCAAATGTAAATTTTTATATGCACAATGCAAGAGAAGCATGTGGTTACGTACTTGATTACTCTCAATTAAACAAAGAAAGAATTTGTAAAATGAAGCTATTAAAAATGGGTAGAATGAAAGTGTCTTTGATTCACAAAGGAACCAATATTATCAGATGGAGAGTCCAAAAATTACATAAATGTAAATTCATATGCACTTTGTAGACAAATAATACTTAACTTTGACTTAGAGAGTAATGCTATGGAAAGCATCCATGAGAATGGCCACCAAGCAAAAGCAGAAAAATAGAAACTTACCAACTATCTGAGAGTAATCTTTAAATTTAGAAAGTATTTATTTTATATAGTAAAATTCTATCTAATCATTTTGAATTAAATAGAATATTCCCTAATATTATTATAGGGATTATTTTAAATTATTCAATATCAAATTATAACATATAATAATATATTAAATCATACAATCTAATTGACTTCAGAGATGAAATTTTTACTTTCAGGAAAAGAAAAGACATGAACTAGAAAAACATAACAAGAAACACAACCCACCCACTTCTTTGTCTGTTGGTCTCAATCAAGATAACATGAAAATAACCATTGTTTTCTATCTAATAGGTTTTTTGTTATTGTCTCTCTCCATCACCATAACGTACCTTCACCTGTGTTGCCCTAGAGTAATACTATTCATAAAAAAAACACTAACCAAGCCATCTCAAACCATTGATTCACAAAAAGAAAGATGTGGAAAAATTGATATGTAGCATTTTTAGGGTGATGCCCTCATTCATGAATTTTGGGTTGCTCTATACAATGTATAACAACCACTATGTTTTTTTGAGTTAAATACTACATAGATCTGAATTTTCTTTTCCAAATGTTTTATTTTCTTGAAGGCTTTCTATACAATGAATTTTGTTTTTTTGAGTTAAACATTACATAGATCCGAATTTTCTTTTCCAATTGTTTTATTTTCTTGAAGGCTTTCTATATAATGAGTTTTGATTTTGTAGGACCAAGTAAACACTCGATCAATTAGGGATTGTCATATTAAAGGAAATTATGGATTTCAAGAACAATACATGTATACGTATATATTCTCATAACTCCATTTTTATTTTTAACATTTATTTTGTTAATAATTTAATGTAATTATTTTTCACTACAATGACATTGCATGCATGTTGTATCCCTGTATAGAGCACCAATTTATCTCATCTAGTACATGGCTTGTTAAACTATGCTATGATAAGGGAAATTAATACAACGAAGTTGTTTGTTATATAATATGGATTGAGTACACGAAGTCAGAGGGGCAAATGCAAAGAGAAAGAACATTGGAGTAGTGGCAAAGAATCGAGGAGTATCAAGAGAGGGAAGGCATAATACAACCATCATGAGTAGAAACAGGGGCAATGGATGACCTCTAGGATAGAAGAACAAGCCACAACCACCCATTATCATCACCCATCAGTAGAGATAGTATTGTCAACAAAAATTCCATGACCTTATGATGTGGGAGAGAGAATTGCATTATTTTGCATACAAGAAATGGATTGTTGTGTGCGTTATAAGTGATAACAAATAATTTTTAGACCATGTCTTAGTTTAACTGGCTTGTAAATCAAAGGGAAAGCAATATTACCATGTTTATAAGCCAGGTTAAGATTTTTACTAATTAACTACAAAATTTGTGGAGTGGGAAAGCCAATAAAACTTCCAACATAACTCTTTAATTATGTATGTGATTGTTTATTTTTTAGGCGATTGTTTATTTTTTAGGGTGATTATAGGTTAGTGGTTCAATTCCTGCCAAAGGCATTACCTTTAACATCAAGGGTATTGTAAGACAACGCATTTTCTGGACATTTATTTTTACTTTTAGTTACATTTTGTTGCAGGATGAGAAAGAAAGAGGGATGTACTCTGGAAAGGACTTGGCGTGTGTTTTGGTAGATATTCATGGAGTTGGGCCTATAAAACCCACTTTAGATCCTCAGGTAAAAAATCATCCTATAAAATTCCCTATTTCTGAGCCATTTATCCTTAATGTAATTATGATTATCCTAGATCTAATGTCCAGGGCAGTGCACTTCGCTATTTCACCAACCCCTGTATAAACCTCAGGTTCCTCCATCGGTGAAATTATATAGTGTGTTGCCAATCAAAAGGTAGCTAATTTTCATTGAATCAAAGTCTTAGTTATTTCAAAGAATAATTGGAAAGCTCATACTCATCTAAATTTTCATTGCACTCAAGTCTGATGCTCACCCTGAATGTATTATTTATTTAACCACCCTCAATAAAAAACAATAAATCGTATACATCATCTTCAAATCATAAACAAATATCAAGAGCTTCGATTGACGAATCTGGATAAGGCTCTCTTATTAAACATTTAGCTCAAGAAATTTTCAAGAACAAAATTAATTGAATAGGTGCCACGAACACTCTAATTTTCACATGGGAAGCTTCATTCATAATCAGAAGACTACTGCTGATAGATAAGTAAATATTTGTAGGTTCAGTTATAGTACATTGAAATCAAAGTACATTGCAATCCCGTATGACTAGTCTTGTATGACTGAATGGCTTATTTTTTATTCAAGATTCAAAGTACCCCATTTATTTTTTATTAAACATTTAATATCTTTTATAAAGCCCTTTGAAATATTTCTACGTACCCACTTCATTAAAAATTAGAGGAAGGGATTTTTCTATTGGAAACCTAGGCTGTAATGTCTCATCAAAGGGATAACTAGAACATCTATTACTTTGTTGACCGTAAATAGTAGTAGCATTTGATTTGGAATGTCATATTGGACATTGATCCCTGGCTGGTCCCCATCCACTATGTTATCACTCTAATAGGAAATTTCACGTTAACTATTGTTATTTATTTAACCAGTATTATTTGCATTAACCATGTTGTTGTTTCCATTAACTGATTTTGTTTGCTTAACCATCCACCAATGCATCACAAGGAATGTTAATAATTAAATAAAATGTTATTTATTTTTTCATTATTTTAAAAATTCTCTCTATGAAACCACCACTTCCCCACTTCCCCTTTCCCTTTGCTATCTCAATTTCCCTCACCTACTTCGTCACCATGACTGGTTGGTAGTAGAGCTTCACTTCTCATATTTTTGAAATCAAAATAAATAAATAAAAGAAGAAAATTTTGAAGACAAAATAAATAAATAAATAAAGGAAGAAAAGTTTTAAGACAAAGTTTATATATGATAAGTTAATTATTTATTTTTTAAGAGGAATTGTTGAAAAATTATATGAATTTATTATTATGTATAATTTTAAATAATTTTTATTTATTTTTATAATAATTTTTAAAAAAATGTAATTTTTTGTAAAATGATGTAAATTATTTTACTATATCAAATATTTCTAAAAAAATATTCCAAAAAAAATTATTGAATACAAATATGTTATATAATAATAAAAAAAACAACTCCAATAAAAAATTATTTCCAAAATTATATATATATATATATATATATATATATATATATATATATATATATATATATATATATACACACTAGGGAAATAGCCTTCGAGACAATACCCCTACCTAAATTACATCTATTTCCATTTCACATCCATTTTTAAGTGAATGGGAAAGGCTCTTTTTTAATGCACTTCTTTTTAAAAAAGCCTCCTTTATATAACCCTCATAGTGCGATAGTTAAAAACAAGTCTTCATTATCTTTTAAAGCGTTGTTTTTAAAAATAGTTACTTTGGTCTTCCTCTTTTAAAGGGAAAATAAACTTTTGAAAGGAGCGGTTTTTATCTCAAAGTTTTTTAAAATCGTTACTTTGTTCTTCCTTTCTTAAAGGGAGAATAAACTTTTGAAAGGAGCATTTTTTTCTCAAAGTTTTTAAGACACATTGAAAAAGGTTATTAAATCTTAGTAAATATCGAGACAATTAGGTTGGAATTAATAAGATCCATCAATATGAATAAAGGTTGAACTCTTAAATAGGATTTTTATGTAAGTTTGTAATGAGAGAAGTAGATTTAATGTATGGATTATTTTAAATAACATGTATAAAATTTTTAGTTATTTATATATTTTATTTCATTTTTATGATAATGAGAAGGAAAAACTATAAAAACTTTTAAAGCATAACTTTATAGAGAGAAATTGGAAGCAAGAAAACAAGCACAACTCATTTAAGAGTAATGATGATCATATAAATAAGATCAAACATAAACATAATTATTGTGTAAAGTTAGAACACAAAAACAAATGATTGTTATAATAAAATCAATGACATGGTAAAGAGAATAAGTAAGTTCTTAAAAAAATATATTTTAAAAGTTATGTTTATTATGTTTTTGTTAAAGCAAATATTTATTGTAAAGATGATCGGGTCATTGATTTTAGTGTTACACAACACATGTTCCATAATGAATAAAAATTGAATCATTAAATAGTGATAGCACAAAAGAGAAGTTATTATTGGAATATAAAAATGTTTTATAAGTTAAAGGAACTTAAAATATTGAAATCGATAATAATGTGTTAAAAATATGAAGTTAGCTCTAGAATTAAAATATATTCTTTTAGTATTCTAATTTAAAAATAAGGAATATAAGATAGAGTTATACAGTAAAAAATACTTAATCAAAGATGTAAATGATAAATTTAAGGTCACTACCATGTTAGTAAAGTTGAAAATGAATTATATTAATTAAAAGAATTCACCTCTAATAGTGAAGATAGATATATATGGTTTATAACAAATCATAATGAAATGAGCATGTTATAGCATGAACAAATGAGACATACCAATTATTATAGTCTCAGGCTTATGGATAAACAAAAGATATTTCATTGGCTTCAAAAATATATCAAAGAAAAGGCATTTGTGAAGGATGTGTTATGGGAAAGAAATGTATGAAAATTTTTCCACAAGAAAAATCATGGAGAGTAAAAGCTTCTATGCATTTAGTTCATAGTGATGTCATGTATTCATTTAAAACACCTTATTTTTCAAGATGGAGGCATGTCATGCTTACTTTCATAGATGAGTCAAGTAGAATAATTTGGAAATATTTGCTCCAAAATAAGAATTAAGTGTTTGATAAATTAAAAGAGTTTAATATTTTGTAAAAAAAACCCAATTAGAAGATATTTAAGAATGATAAGGGAAAATAGGGGTTCAACATATAAAAATAAATATTTCTTATATTTTTAAAACAACGTAACATAAAGAAAGAATTAACTATATATCACACACCTCAAAAATATGGGGTTGTAGAAAGAAAGAATAAAATTGATGTGGTGACATGTCAAGTGAAAAGGCGGGTGATGTAAGATGATGCAGGAAGGTGATGTGGATTATTTTAATGTGAAGACAAGTAAAAAAAAATGTCTTTACATGAGAATGATTTTTTTTTTAAAAGTGGAGACTTCTTGATACCCACTCCATCTTAGTGGAGATAGGTGAAATTATTCCCACTCTATCTTAGTGGAGGTGGGTGAAATTATGCTTCTTTTTGTCCTACTCCATCTTAGTGGAGGTGGGTGAAATTATGATTCTTTTTGTAAACTTCCTTCATGAAATTTCTAAATAAGGATGTATTCTTGCTTGTTTTAGACATGCTTGAAGTGTGAGAGACATTATAAGATTTGAGTGAAAGCTTGGGTAGCCTCCTTGGTGTTGAGACCAAGTTAGAATTTTGGGTTGGGAGAAATCTTGATAAGCTTGTTAATGGCATGCAATGTTGGCATAGATTTTGTGTTATAATGTTGTGAGAATTAATGAGTATTGTTTTAGAGATTATATGCTGAAAACCTTGAGAGTTTCCTTTGTGATAAATGTGAATGATTTTATTGAGAATTTTGTGTCAAGATTTAAGATCAAAATTTCTAAATTTGAGAGAGAAGTCTTGAGTGAATTATTGAGAAAGTAAGAGTTGTGTGAAGATCCACATCAATTGGTATCAGATAAATTAGAACCCTAAGAAGGAGATGATTTTTTTTGTTCTAATTTGCATTATATTCTTCAGGTATGGAAAGAAGGAAAGAAAGAGGAGGATTGGTTCAAATGAATTGATATTTATAAGAGTTAAGCAGAGAGATGGCATAACTAGTCACCATGTTTAACAACATGGGAAGAAGGCACCATGATGAAGGCATGCAAGGAGAGATAATTCATGATGAAGATCATGAAAAAGAAATAATGTGAAGAGAAGAACCACTTTCATTTGAAGAAAGAATGGTTGGAGCTTTGGAGGGGAGAAATGATGGTGTCAAGGTTGATGTTCATGATTATGGGGGAATTTTGCAACCAGAGGAACTAGTTGATTGGATTAATAGCATGGAGAAGTTATTTGAATGGAGAGCTATATCTGAAGAAAAGAAGGTGAAATTTGCATGGACCAAGTTGAAAGGTCATGCCATGACCTGGTGGGATCATTTGCAGAAGGAGAGGCAAAGAAAGAACAAGGAAAAAATCAGCACTTGGAGCAAGATAGAGAAAAAGCTTAGGGAGAAGTTCCTTTCATTGGACGAATACTCTCAATATCTCAACAAGAGACTTCAAAATTTGAAACAAATAGAGAAAAGTGTATAAAAGTACACAGATGATTTCTACAAGCTTTCCATAAGAGTGGAGCATGAAGAAACATATGAGTAAATGGATACAATATATGTGAATGGTTTAAAATTTTCCATTCAAGATGAAATTAGTGTGCATAGAGTAAAGAGTATGGAAGAGGATTATCAATTAGCCTTAAAAGCTGAAGAGACGCATAATAGATTTACTGCTAGAAACATATTTGGTCCAAGAAGAGGACAATTCAGAAGAAGAGGGTGGTTTCAATATCACTAGAGGTGGATTCCAAAGAGGGGAATCATCACAAGCTATGTAAAAGAAAGGAGATGATAAACAAGGCTTCCAATATCATCAAAGAGGAAGAGGATTCTAAAGAGGGCATGGATATGGAGATGAAAGAAGTTGGTTTCCTAACCAACCTAGAGATATTATTTGTTACATATGTGGGGAAGAAGGATATAAAGCAAATGAATGTCCTCAAAGACAAGAGTAATGTCCAAAGGGTGAACTTAATTGAAGCTGAGACTAAATATCAAGCTACTGAATCTATAGTAGCAAATGTGGGAGAAAACCTTATGATGAGGAGAACCATGATAGCTCCAAGGCAAGAACTGGGGAAAAATAAAGGAGGTGATGCATGGTTGAGGACCAATATTTTTTGAAAAATATATACTTCGGGTGGTAGGGTATGTAAATTAATCATTGATGGAGGTAGCTGTGAGAATATGGTTTAAAAAAAATGGTATAAAAATTAGGATTGTATTGTGAGAAGCATCCTAGTCTTTATAAAATTTAATGGTTTAGGAAAGGGAATGAAATTATGGTTGATAAGAGATGTTTAGCTAAGTTTTCCATAGGAAAGAGCTATAAAAATGAGTTGTGGTGTGATGTTTTACCCATAGATGTATGCCATGTTTTGATAGGGAGGCCATGGTAATTTGATAGGAAGGTCATCCATGATGGAGCCAATAACACTTACCCATTTCATAAAGATGGTACAAAGGTGATATTAATGCCTCTTATGGAAGAGATAAAAGAGGAAAATTTGTTAGCCACTAAAGAATTTTTTTATGACATGAAAGTTTTTGGTTATTTATATACACTAATTACAAGGAATGAAGGTGAATATGTAATGCAAATTCCAGAAGAAGTAACAAAAGTTTTGAAATCATATGCATATGTCATTCTTGATAAGCTACTAAATGGTTTACCACCAAATAAGGACATCCATCATCACATTGATTTGATCCCAGGATCATCTCTACCAAATCAATCAGCATATAGAATGAGCCCAATAGAGCATGCATAATTGAACAAGTAAATTACCAAGTTGTTGAGAAAAGATGTAATAAGGGAGAGTATGAGTCCATGTTCAACACCAGCACTATTGACTCCAAATAAGGATGGAGGATGGAGAATGTGTGTGGATAGTAGAGCTATCAACAAGATCACTATTTGGTATAGATTTCCTATACCTTAGTTAGATGACATAATGGATGTTCTTATAGGATCAAAGTATTTTACAAAGATTGATCTAAGGAGTGGCTACTACCAGATCCAAATTCATGAAGGAGATGAATGGAAGACAACATTCAATACTAGAGATGGACTATATGAATGGTTAGTGATGCCATTCGGGTTGTCTAATGCACCTAACACATTTATGAGAGTAATGAACATAGTGCTACAAGATTACATTGGTAAGTTTATTGTGGTTTATTTTGATGACATTTTGATATTTAGTAACACTAAAGAGGATCATTTGGAACATTTGAGAATAGTGTTAGAATTGTTGAGAAGGGAGAAACTCTATGTGGATTTGAAGAAGTACAGGTTTATTCAAGAAAGTTTGGTATTTTTGGGATTTGTAATTTGAGAAGATGGTGTTAAGATGGATGAAAAAAAGGTGAAGGAAGTTCATGGTTGGCCTATTCCTAAGAGCATCATATAGGTAAGAATTTTTCATGGTTTGGAAACTTTTTATAGAAAATTCATTAAGAATTTTAGTAGTCTTGTTGTACCAATAATGGATTGCATAAAGGGAAGAAAATCTATGTGGACAAGAAAATAAACAACAAGTTTTGATTTGTTGAAAAGAAAGATTATAGAAAATCCAATTTTGGCCTTGCCTGATTTTTTACAAAGTGTTTGAAGTGGATTGTGATGCTTCACATGTGGGAATTGAAGTAGTGTTAAGCCAAGAAGGAAATCCCATAGCATTTTTTCGTGAGAAATTGAATGAGGTAAGAAAGAAATATTCTACCTATGATGTTGAGTTTTATGCAATTGTTCAAGCATTAGGACATTGGAGGCATTACTTAGTTTCTAAGGAGTTTATTTTGTACACTGACCATGAGGCTTTGAAATATGTGAATACCCAAAATAAGTTGAGTAGTAGACATTCCAAGTGGGTATCTTTCTTTCAGGGGTATAATTTTATGTTGAAACATAAATTATCAAAGCAAAATCAAGTGGCAGATGCTTTGAGTAGAAGAGTTGGGTTGATAACTAATTTGGTAAGTAAAGTAGTACGCTTTGAGTTTATTAAGGAATTGTATGATACTGATCAATATTTTGGCAAGATAGTTGAGCAATGTAAGAATACATTAACAAAATATGTAATTACTATTAAGAATGAGTACCTTATTCAAGATGGTTACATCTTCTAAAGGAGATAGTTGTGCATTCTAGTAGGTTCTTTGAGAGACAACATTACAAGAGAGTTACATAGTGGAGGTCTAGCTAGTCCTTTTGGCAAAGCTAAGACAATAACTTTGGTGGAAGAGAAGTACTTTTGGCCAAAGATGAAAAGATATGTGGAAAGATATGTTTCAAGATGCAAAATATGTCAAGTGGTTAAGGGACGTGTATAGAATATGAGATTATACATGCCATTACCAGCTCTAAGTGAACCAGGGGTAGATTTGAGCATGGATTTTGTGTTGGGGTTACCAAACACAAAAAGAGGTAATGATTTCATTTTTTCTATTGTAGACATAGTTTCCAAAATGGTTCATTTCATTGCATGTAAGAAAACTAGTGATGCTACTAGATTTGCATAATTGGTTTTTAGACATGTTGTGAGATTGCATGGTATTCCTAGGTCCATCACTTCAGATAGGGATACTAAATTTTTAAGTCATTTTTGGAGAACCTTGTGGAAGAAGTTGGATACTAAGTTACAGTTCAACAGTGCATATCATCCACAAATAGATAGATAGATAGAAGTTGTTAACAGAAGCTTGGGAAATTTGTTGAGGAGCATTGTTGGAGAGAAACTTAAGTAGCGGGACTTGGATTTACCATAATATAAATTTGCATACAATAGTTCAGTGAACCAATCAATAAGAAAATCACCATTTCAGGTGGTTTATGGGAAAAATCCAATGGGAGTTTTGTATTTGGTACAGTTACCCATTATCTAAAGAGTAAGTGATGATGATGAGACTTTTGTAGAGTATATACAAAAATTGAAAGCAGAGGTAAGAAAGAGTTTACAGATGAGTAATGAAAAATATAAGATTATAGTTGATGTTAAGAGGAGATCAAAGTATTTTGCTGAAGGAGATCTAGTGATGGTATATTTAATAAAAGAGATATTTCCTACAAGAACTTATAACAAGCTGAAATATAAGAAGATGGGCCTTGCAAGATTGTGAAGAAGATCAGTGACAATGCCTACGAGGTAAGTTTGCTAGAACAGTTTGATATTTCTCCAATTTTTAATGTTTTAGATTTTTATGATTTCCATGGAGAAGTAGATGAAGGAGAGGATTAAGAAGAGATCAATTAGCAACATTAGATGCCAAAGTAGAAGAAGGAGAAGATAGTACAGATTCTGGACATGAACATTATGTATAGAAGGCACAAAAGCTATGATAAGTATTTGGTACAATGGGAAAGATTATCACTAGAAGATAATACTTATATCATAGAGTGGGAGTTGAAAAATATGGACAAGGATAAGTGGCCGAGTTTTCATCAAAAACAAATGGTAGGAGCTGAGTTGTTTTTAACCAAAGGAGAATGATGTGGTGACATGTCAAGTGACAAGGTAAGTGATGTAAGATGATGCAAGAAGGTGATGTGGATTATTTTAATGTTAAGAAAAGTAAAAAAAAAAGTCTTTACATGATAATGATAATTTTTTCTTAAGTGGAGACTTCTTGATTCCCACTCCATCTTAGTGGAGGTAGGTAAAATTATTCCCACTCCATCTTAGTGGAGGTGGGTGAAATTATGATTATTTTTGTAAGTTTCCTTCATGAAATTACTATATAAGGATGTATTATTGCTTATTTTAGACATTATTGAAGTGTGAGAGAAGTTATAAGCTTTGAGTGAAAGCTTGTGTAGCCTCCTTGGTAATGAGACCAAGTTAGAATTTTGGGTTGGGAGAAAGCTTGATAAGATTGTTAATGGCATGCAATGTTGGAATATATTTTGTGTTGTAATTTTATGAGAATTAATGAGTATTTTTGTAGATATTATATGTTGAAAACCTTGAGATTTTCCTTTGTGATAACTATGAATGATTTTATTGAGACTTTTGTGTCAAGATTCAAGAGAAAAATTTCTGAATTTGAGAGAGAAGTCTTGAGTGAATTATTGAGAAAGTAAGAGTTGTGGGAATATCCACATAAAAAACTATGAAATAAATAGATAGACATGTATGTTATACTCTAGAGATATATAAGATTATTTTTGGGTTGAAACAATTCATATAGATACATATATTATTAATAAGACCCATACTATAAGAGTATCGAATGTAACTAGGAGATGCATGGAGTACTATTAATCCCAATATCATTAACTTTAGAGTCTTTGGTTATAATAGATATTCTCATATTCCTTATTATAAAATGAAAAATTTAGATAAGGAAAGTGAGAAGTGCATAATGACCAATATAGTGAGAAATCAGAAGCATATATGTATATAATCTTGAAACTAAAAAATATATATCAAAAGGAATGTAGGTTTGATGAAGACATCATTTTTAATAGTGATAATTTAACCAAAATATATTCTATCAAAATCATGATTGAAGAGGATGAGCTTACTAATACAAATTATTTATATGAAGGTGAGGAATCTTTTGTAGGAGAAACATGCATTAAAACTGAGGCATCAAATTAAAATGACAATGAAAACATAGGAAAGACAATAAGTATCCAAGAAATATACTAAGAATTTCATAAACATAATGTTGATAACTATTATTTTATGACTAGGGTGATGCAAGTTTATGATCCAAAAATATATGAAGAAAGAAAAAGGAAAAGTTAATTAGGAACTAATGCTGCAAGGTGAGTATAACTCTCTATTAAATGAAAAGTGACTCTTTAGTTGTTAAGCTTTTGAAAAGGAAAGAAATTAGTCATTTTTCAAATGAACATACAAGAATTTTTTTTTGGATCCAATAGATCCACATGAAGAATAACAATGAAAGGTTGGTGGAAAAATATTTATCACAAAAAAAATGTATTGATTATACCAAAACTTTTGCTTTAATTTCTAAAATGACTTCCATTTGTACAATAGTTTCCTTAGTTGAAAATAATGAATGGATGATTCATCAAATGTACATTAAGAGTAAAATTTTACATAGTGATTTAAAGGAAAAATTTCACATTCAGAAACCACTAGGGTTTGTGAAACCTGGAGAAGAACATTTACTTTGTTGATTGAAAAAGTAATGATATGGTTTGAAACAAGATCACAGGGCGTGGTAATGAAAATAAAATGAATATTCTAAATATTCTTCATAATTCATATTCAAATTAAGTAAAACTAATCCAAATATGTATGCAAATATATAGTGATGGTTAAATTGTTAGTGTTGTCTTGTATGTTGATGGTCTAGTCTTTACAAGAAATCATATCCAATACATTTAAGACACTAAGGAACAAATCAAAAGGTATTTTTATATAAGTGATTTCAGGATAATGCCCTATTTTTTGGGTATGCAATTATCGCAAGAAGAAGGTAGGACATTGATTTCCCAATTCAAATATGCCATTGATGTACCATGAAAATGTAGGATTTTTGAGTGTAAATCAATTAGTATGCCATGCGAAGTTAGGTTGAAATTAATTCTAAATTTAACATAAATAAAATATATAGAACATTGGATCAATAAATTTTTGGTAATCTCTTGTACCTCACTATCACTAGACTAGGTATTAAATATATAGTTAGCATTGTTTCTAGGTGCATGGAATATCCTCATGTTCACCTATTGTAAAGTAACCAAAAATATAATAAAGGACATTAGAATAATATGTTAAATTTTAATTGAATATAAGTAAAGTCATGAACCTACTATAGTGGGATATACAAACTCAACTACATCGTGTAGGTGATTTAGATGATAGAAAATCAACTTTCGGATATGTACTTTACCTTGGTTCAAGTCTAATATCATGAATCAATAATGAACTAGAGTACTATCAAGATAAAAAAATCTAATAGGCCAATATTTTGAATAATAACCAATATTGATTCATATTGAACTATTAAAATAATTTAAAACCATGCATAAATAAGACTCAACTTAGAATTAGAGTTAACATGCAAAATTTACAACTTTAAAAAAAAAAAGTTTGACTACTATTTTTAGTAGTTGTTATTTTTAGTAAGTATTGCATGAAATCACGTATAACTCTAAAAAGCTTCAAAAATAAAATAATCTCAAAAATTAACTTATTGAATGAATTTCAACTGAAGTTCAAGTCTAATTACAAAAATAGACAATTTATAAATTTATAAAAATATCAAAAATAAAATTATGTTATAATTTTGAACCTTCACATGGTCATATTTGGCCTCCAAAAAATATCAAAAGCATACCATAATTAGAAGGGTGGGTTATGTCAGCATTAAAAATTTTGAGCTAATCATTTTGGCATGAATATGGGCTCAAACAGAGCTATGGATCAAAATTTATGGCCTTTAGAAGTTCAACCAACCATTTTGCATCATTTTCATCTGGTTTAAAATAACTCAACTCTTGTGAGGTTCTTTGATTGTACTATTATAGTTTATTATTATCAATCTTCTTTATCTCCCATTGTATAACCCAAGTGTTGTCTTCATGTTGTAATCCTTCCCACTATACTAAATACATGTCATAACTTCTCTGTCTTGTGTTTACTATTTTCTTATCTAGAACCTGCACTATCTTTTCTTTCTTATTCTTTGGCCCCTGTTGCTCCCAATCTACTTATTCATCTTCTTCACCTTCACCTTCTTATCCATCGAAATCATATAAATTGAAAACATTAAATACTGGAGAGATATCAAAAATCTATGGTAAACTCACATCATAAGCATTATCATTGATTTTATTCACAATTACGCATGGCCTAATTTTATTGTAGTTCATTTTGATATATGTGCCTTTTAGGAATCTCTCTTTCATCAAGTAAACCATTAATAAATCTCCTTATTCAAATATCTTTGACTTTTTTCTGACACATACTGTTAATTTATACTTCTCATTACTTTCCTATAATTTTTTTCTTACATCTTCTTGTAATTGTTGTATATGATCTGTAAACACTTATGCATCATCACTAACTCATTCTACAATTGGTAACTATAGAAAACCTAAAAAACTCATAGGATTTATCATATAAATAATCTAAAATGTTGATTTACCTGTTGATCTTTTCACTAAACTACTATATACAAACTCAACTTGTTGTAAAGCCAAGGCCCATTACTTGGTCTTCTCTACCACTATGCATCTCAATAAATTTTCTAGTCTCCTATTTACAACTTCTATCTATCCATCTATTTAGGGATGGTATGCAGTACTGAATTATAGCTAGTCCCAATATTCCTCCAAAAATGACCTAGAAACTTTATGTCCCTATCTGATGTAATGGTTTTTGGAACACCATACAATCTCATAATATCTTTAAAAAAGTGTTACAACTCTAGTGGAATCATTGGTTTTCTTACATGTAATAAAATGAACCATCTTAGAAAACCTATTTACAACAACAAAAATTGAATCATTATCTCTTTACGTGTTTGGTAATCCTAACACAAAATCCAGACTCAAATCTGTCTATGGTCCTCTTGAAACTAGTAATGGCATGTATAACCCTGAATTCTATGAATGTCTTTTAGCCATTTGACATATCCTCTACCAAATATATTATCTTTTTCTTACCAAAGTGTCCAAATGAATCACCACTATACAATTGTCTTATTATATTATCTCTTAAAGACCCAATTGGAATACATAATTGTTTTAATTCGAAGAGATAACCATCCTACATAGTATACTCTTCATAAGTTCATTACTTGTATCACCTATCAATGGATTCTTACATTTCTCAACTATCTTGTCAAAATATTGATCAATATCATGTACTTATTTAATAAATTCAAATCCAACTACTTCACTAAACATAATAGTTATCAACCCCACTCGTTTACTCAAAGCATCAACTATCTGATTTTGTTTTCTTAATTTGTGTTTCAAATCAAAAGCATAACCCTGCAAGAAAGACACTCACTTTGCATGCCTACTATTTAACTTCTTTTGAGTGTTCACATAATTCAAATCCTAATGATCAGTAAATAGGATAAAATCCTTAGGCACTAGGTAATGCCTCCAATGTCTTAATGATTATACAATGACATAAAACTTAACATCATACATATAATAATTTATTCTTACCTCATTTAATTTCTCACTAAAATAATATATTGGCTTCCATTCTTGACTCAACACAACACCAATTCCTACAAATTAAGCATCACAATCAAACTCAAACACTTTTGCTAAAATCTAGTAATGTAAAATAAGTTTTTCTATAATTTTATTCTTCAATAACTCAAATATTTCTGTTGTTGCCCTTGTCTATGCAAATTCATTTTCCTCTTATACAATTTGTTATTGGCATAACAAGACTATGGAAATTATTATTAAACTTTCTTTAAAACATTTCTAAACCCTGCAAACTTCTTACCTCTGTGATTCTCTTTGGGATAGGCCACTCAACAATTGTTTTTACTTTTATTCATCCATTCTTACACCATCTATTAAAACTATAAATTCCAAAAATACCAAATTGTTTTTCATAAACCTGTACTTCTTCAAATCAACATAGATCTTCTATTTTTTTTAATAATTCTAATCCCATTCTCAAATTATGTAAGTGTTCTTATTTATTCTCACTGAATATTAAAATATCATCAAATTAAACCACCATAAAATTAACACTATATTATCATATCACTTTGATCATCACTCTCATAAATATTCTAAGTACATTAGATAACCTAAATGACATCACCATCCACTCATATAAGCCATATTTGGTCTTGAATGTTGTTTTCCATTAATCTCCTTCACAAATTTGAATCTGATAGTAACCACTCCTTAGATCAATCTTGGTAAAATACTTTGCTCTTATAAGAACATCCTTTACATCATCTAAATAAGGTATAGGAAATGTATACTTGATTATAATTTTATTGATTTCTCTACTATCCACACACATCTTCCACCCTCCATCTTTATTTAAAGTTAGTAGTGTCAGTGTTGCATAAGAACTCATGCTCTCCCTTACTACACCCTTCCTCACCAATTCAATAACATACTTATTCAATTCTTCATGTTTTTTTGGACTCATCCTATAATCTAATTGATTGGGTCGAGTTGATCCTATGATCAAATCAATATGATATTAAATATCTCTCTTTGCTAGTACACCATCTTATAAATCATTTGGTATAAAATATACATATTATTTCAACACTATGCTACTTCTGGTAGTACTTACACCACTTACATGTCTTCTTTATTTGATACTAATGTCTAATAACAACCTATCATCTTCACATCTTTCATAAATTATTTTTTAGTCAACATGATTTTACCCTATCATTTTATTTAAGAGGTAAAAAAAATACCTTCATACTACCTTTCCATAAACTATATGTGGTTTTTGATCCATCATGAATTGCTTCTCTATTAAACTACCATGGCCTTCCTAATAATACATGTCATGTATCCATTGGTATAACATCACAACATATTTAATCCTTATAAGTTTCACATATAGAACACTTGATTAAGCACATTTTATATACTATAACTTCATTCCATTTCTTAAACCATGAAATTTGATAAAGATTAGGATGTTTTTCACATTGCAAACTTAGTTTCTCAATCATGCCTTTAGATACCATATTTTCACAACTACCACCATCTATAATCTATTTTCATATCTTACCTCTTAAAGTACACCTTTTTAAAAATATATTTTTTTGCAGCCATGCATCACCACCTTCTTTATTTTTCACATGTTTTTTCCTTAGAGCAATCATTGTTCTTCTCATCATGATATTTTTTCCAATATCTATTACTAAAACTTTATTATTTTTATCTTTTGTTTTAGATTCAAATAAATTCACTCTTGGGTGATACTCTTGCCTCCTTTATTGATCTTGTTAGTTCGAACACTTGAACACTCTATGGCCTTCTTCTCTACATCTGTAACAAACATAAGACTTGTATTCATTTAGAAACCATCTTCTACCACCATCATAGCTTCATTTTCTCTGAAATTATCTTCTTCATGATTTGTGTCATCTTCTACATCATCTTAAACTCTCTTTTGTCTTTGATTCATAAAAATCTAGGTTAATTATTCTACTTGCATCTATAACTCTTACATAGTATGATTCATATGATTGATTCCTCCTTGTCCTCTCACTATCTGTTACATGTCCAAGATTCTAACTTACTTTGATACAAAATATTGAACCAAAATATTTTCAAGATAAATAAAAATATAATAGGCCAATATTCTGAATAATAACTAGTATTAATTCATATTGAATTATTCAAATAATTATAAACCATGCATAAATAAGCCGCAACTTAGAGTTAGAGTTGACATGCAAAATTCAAAACTCTAAAAATAAATAAAACTTGACCTACTATTTTTAGTGAGTATCACGTGCAAGCATGCACAACTCTAAAAACATCCAAAAATAAAATAAAATATAAAATTAACCTATAAGATGAATTTCAACTAAAGTTCAAGTCCCTTTATAAAAATAGACAATTTCTAAATTTAGAAAAATACCAAAAATAAAATTAAACTATAAATTTAGACCCTTATATTATCACATTTGGCCTTCAAAAAATATTGAAAATATGTCATAACTATAATTTTAGGTTATGACAACAATTTTTTTTTTAATCTAGTCATTTTGGCATAAATATGGAGTCAAATGGAGATACGTATCAAAAGTTATGGCCTCCATAAGTTTGGCCTCTTTTTTTGCATCAAGCAATAAAAATCAATATAGAGAGTCACTCTCATATATATAAATTGAATATATTGGCTCTTCCAAGGAATATTAAGAAGTTATGTAGCTAATAAGATGCTTGAGGAAGTTCATTTACCACTATATTATCCAAATACTATTTTTTGTGACATTCAAAGCATTATATAGTTAGTCAAAAATCTATATATCATGCTTGATTAAAATACACTAAGGTGCATCATCACTTTATTAAAAATTTGATAGATATAAAGGTGGTGAAGAATTTTTTTTAATGGAAATAACTTGATTAAATTGTATAAATTTACACCAAATCATCATGTATAATTAAATTTATCAAATTTTGAGACATGCTATATCTTGTGGATATTCATCGAAATGAAGTACATATGAAACCTTAGTTGATATAGTGTGTTTTGTAAATGGGTAAATATTTTAACCAAGTTATAAAGACCCATATTATACTCTTGTGAAAATTCTAAAAAAATAAACATTATGGAGGAGGTGTTGGAATAATGTTTATTTAATTTCAATTGTAGAAATTTCAATAGTCAATAGAGCTAGATATTTCTAGTCTTTTCTAGATAGGATGGTGGTTCCATCCTATAAAACTCTTCTCTAAAAGTATAATAAATTGGGATGATTCTAATTATAAAATAATTATAAATAATATGACTCAAAATAAATAAATAAAATAAATTGAAATAGGTTCAATGATAATAAATTTTGAATTTCTATTTAAATAGACTTGTTGATTGAAAATTTGGTTGACAACTAGATCAATAATTTATAACTAAAATTATTAAAATTAAAATGAATTATCTGGTCAAATTTTAATAGATATAACAATACATTTATAATGATACATATTCTTGTATGAAAATTATTTCATATCACCACAACCCTTTTACATTGGATCTATGAAAATTGCATAGGCATTATAAGAACAATTTATTTCTTAATCAGGTGGTCCCAGAATCATTCTAGTTTCTTCATCATCACAAATTTTAGCATCTTCTATTGAGATTACCATAAATATATTTAAGGTAAGAGGATGGTGTAAATATTAATATGTGTCATGTATAATTGCTCCTTGTCCAACATTAGACTCAACAAGTATAGCTTCCTCTCGAATATTATCAAATTAATGTACCCAATGGATAACTATATGTCAATATTACTTTTGAGGAATTCATGACATCTAGATCATTAATCTCATAATTTTCCCCCTTTAAATTATCATAATATTGTTCCATCATATCAACAAAAATATCAAAATTATGTGGCTCTATAAAAAAATGATTATCATGATCATATGAAAATTTCCCTCCCTCATGATTTTATTCAATAGAAACATATGACCCCATAATTAATTCTATTGCATAAATATCCATTACAACATTTTTCACATCAATAACATCCACTATATTAATCTTGATAAACCTTTACATGTCAAGTTTCTACAATTACTCAATTGTTGGTTAAAAATCAAGAGTATTTATTAGCTATGATCTACAAATTCTAAGCTTAACTAGTATTGATAACGTTGTCCATTTTCATGTATTCAAGGTAGTATTCAAATGATAATATTTGCATTTTATACATTTTGGTTAAATTCAAGTGATGTTTTGATATCTATAAATCATTGTCCATATAATTTCAAATGAAATTTCTAGTCTCAGTTAATGCTAATGTACTAGGACACTAGTTGTTATGAATTTCACTATGAAAATAATGATATGTACACTTAAAACTGATGTGATATTTTAAAATTTTCATTATAATATTCACTATGAAATTAATAAACATGGTCTTAGCTAACCATCCATCAAGTGACAAGTGTGGGAGAAGCACATTGAAATTTGGAATGAAGAGTAGTAATACCATAAACAAAATAATAAAGTAGATCAAAAATGTAAATTTTGATATGCAAAATGGAGGAGAAGCATGTGGGTACATACTTGATTACTCTCCTCAACTAAATAAAGAAGAAATTTGTAGAATGAAGCTATTATAAATAGGTAAAATGAAAATGTCTTTGATTCACAAAGGAACCATTATTATCAGATGGACAATCCAAAAATTACATAAATGTAAATTCATATGCACTTTTTAGACAAAAAAATTAACATTGACTTAGAGAATAATGTTATGGAAAGCATCCATGAGAATGGCAGCCAAGCAAAATTAGAAAAATAGAAGCTTACCAAGTATTTAAGATTAATCTTTAAATTTAGAAAGTATTTATTTTATATAGTAAAATTCCATCTAATCATTTTGAATTAAATAAAATATTCCCTAATATTATTACAGGGAGTATTTTAAATTATTGCATATAAAATTATAACATTCTCATAATAATATGTTAAATCATACAATCTAATTGACTCGAGAGATAAAATATTTAATTTAAAGAAAAATTAAGACATGAAGTAACAAGAAACACAACCCACCCACTTCTTTGTTTATTGGTCTCAACTAGGATACCATGAAATAACCATTGTTTTCTATTTAACAGGTTTTTTGTTGTTGTCTCTCTCCATCAACATAACATACCTTCACCTATGTTGTGCTAGATTAATAATATTTAGAAAAAAACACTAAACAAGCCATCTCAAACCTTGATTCACAAAAAGAGAGATGTGGAAAAATTGATATGTAACATTTTTAGGGTGATGCCCTCATTCATGAATTTTGGGTTGATCTATACAAAGCATAAAAACCACTATGTTTTTTTTGAGTTAAACACTACATAGGTCTGAGTTTTCTTTTTAAATTATTTTATTTTCTTGAAGGCTTTCTATACAATGATTTTTGATTTGGTAGGACCAAACAAACACTCGATCAATTAGGGATTGTCATATTAAAGAAAATTATGGATTTCAAGAACAATACATGTATAAATTTGTATTATCATATCTCAATTTTTATTTTTATCATTTATTTTATTAATAGTTTAATGTAATTATTTTTCACTACAATGAGATTGCATGTTGTATCCATGTATAGAGCACCAATTTATCTCATCTATTACATGGATTGTTAAACTATACTATGATAATGGAAATTAATACAAAAAAGTTATTTGTTATATAATATGGATTAAATACACAAAGTTAGATGGGAAAATGCAAAGATTAAGAGCATTGGAGTAGTGGCAAATAATCAAGGAGTATCAATACAAGGAAGGCATAATACAACCATCATGGGTAAAATCAGGGGCAATGGATGACCTCTAGGATAGAAGAACAAGCCACAACCACCCATTATCATTACCCATGAGTAGTGATAATAACCAAGATTCTTTAGATTTAGCAATGTTGGTGTTACATAGGAACTCATTCTCTCCCTTACTACACACTTCCTCACCAATTCAGTAACCTAATTATTCAATTGTTCATGTTTTGTTAGACTCATCCTATAAGATTTTTGATTGGGTAGAGTTGATCCTATTTAAAATCAATATGATATTGAATATCTCTCTTTTGTGGTACACCATCTTATAAATCATCTGGTATAACATCTACATATTATTTCAACACTATGCTACTTCTACTAGTACTTGCACCACTTATGTGTCTTCTTTCTTTGCTACTAATGTATAATGACAACCTATCATATTCACATCTTTCATTAATTATTTTATATTCAACATGATTTTACCCTATCCTTTTTCTTTAAGAGGTAACAAAAATACCTTCATACTACTTTTCCATAAACTATATGTGGTTTTTGCTCCATCATGAATTGCTTATCTATTAAATTGTCAGGCCTTCCCAATAATACATTTCATGTATCCATTAGTATAACATCACACCATATTTCATCCCTATATGTTTCACCTATATAACACTTGAATAAGCACCTTTTATATACTATAATTTCATTCCGTTTCTTAAACCATGAAATTTGATAAGGATTAGGATGTTTTTCACATTGCAAACTTTGTTTCTCAATCATGCCTTTAGAAACCATATTTTCACAACTAATACCATATATAATTACTTTGAATATATTACCTCCTAAAGTACACCTTGTTAAAACTATATTTGTTTGCATCCATGTATCACCACCTATTTTATTCTACACATGTTCTTTCCTTAGAGGAATAATTGTTCTTCTCATCATGAGTTTTTTCCAATATTTGTTACTGCGACTTTAGTATTTTTATATTTTATTTTAGATTAAACTAAATTCACTCTTGGGTGATACTCTTTCCTCCTTTATTTATATTTTTAGTATGGACACTCGAACACTCTATGACCTTCTTCTCTGCATCTGTAACAAACATAAGACCTAGTAGTGATTTAGAAACCATCCTCTACTACCACCATAGCTGCATCTTCTCTGAAATACTTTTCCTCTTTGATAGTTTTTAAACCCTTATATGTTATACTAATCTTTATATGCCACATGATGATTCTCCTCCAGTGGTATTAAACCCACTTATGTTTGTACTAAATCCACCCCATCCCCTTATTGAAGGAGATTGTCCTCTTCTTAGCCCAGTAGATGTTCTTCTATAATTTTGTTTTTTTTATTTTTATTATAACTTCAAATCTAAATAATAAGATACCTTCATACAAATTATTCTATGCATACTTAATTCATATCTAATAGAAAAATTCAAACTATTTACATACCTTGTATCCATATGCTCTTTTGTCTCATCATGTTTCACACATATGGAAAGTTGGTAAAACTCATCTATATATTCTTGTATACTAGGATCATTCTATGTCAAAATTTGAAATATTTTGTATAGTATTTGTACATAGTCCATAAGAATAAATTTATCCCTCAACATCTTTTCCATCCTTTTCAACAAGTTGATCTTATCTTTACCTTTTCTCTATCTTTCCTTCTACAAGTGATCCCACCAAATCATTGCATGACCCTTCAATTTTATGCATGTAAAAATTAACTTCTTATCTTTTCTCATATTTATCCATTCAAAAACATTTTCCTTACTATTCATCCAATCTATCAACTCCTCTAGTTTTAAAATTCTACCATAATATAAAATGTCAACATTTATTCCTTCATTCCTTCCTTATAAATCTCTAACCATCCTTTCTTCCATTGATGGTGATTGTTCTTGTTACTCTTTTAAAATTTATTATTCATGATTTATGTCATCTTCTACATCATGTTATACTCTCCTTTATCTTTGATTCATAAAAATCTAGGCTAATTATTCTACTTGTATCTACAACTCTTACATAGTACAATTCATATGAGTGATTTCTCCTTGTCCTCTCACCATATGTTACATGTCCAAGATTATAACTTAATTTGATACCAAATAATGAACCAAAATAATTTAAAGATAAATACAAATCCTATAGGCTAATATTCTAAACAATAGCCAATATTAATTCATATTGAATTAATCAAATAATTATAAACCATGCATAAATAAGCCTCAACTCAGAATTAGAATCGACATGCAAAATTCAAACTCTAAAAATAACTAAAACCTGACCTAGTATTTTTAATAAGTATCACATGTAAGCATGCACAACTATAAAAAAATCCAAAAATAAACTAAAATCTAAAATTAACCTATCAGATGAATTTCAACCAAAGTTCAAGTCCATTTAAAAAAATAGATAATTTCTAAATTTAGAAAAATACCAAAAATAAAATTAAACTATAAATTTAGACCCTTATATGATAACATTTGGCCTCCAAAAAATATTGAAAATGTTTCATAACTATAATTTTAGGTTATGGAAGCAATGAATTTTTTGATCTAGTCATTTTGGCACAAAGATGGAGTCAAACGAAGATACATATCAAAAGTTATGGCCTCCAAAAGTTTGGCCACTTTTTTTGCATCAAGTAATAAGAATAAATATATAGAGTCACTCTCATATATATATATATATATATATATATATATATATATATATATATATATATATATATATATATATATATATATATATATATATATAAGTTGAATATATTGGATCTTTTAAGGAATATTAAGAATTTATGTACCTAATAAGATGCTTGAGGAAATTCATCTACCACTATATCATCTAACTACTATTTTTTGTGACATTCAAAGCATTATATAGTTAGTTAAAAATCTATATATCATACTAGATTAAAATATAATGAGGTGCATCATCACTTTATTAAAAATTTGATAGATATAAAGGTGGTGAAGCAATTTTTTTTATGGAAATAACTTGACTAAATTATATAAATATATACCAAAGCATCAAGTATAATTAAATTTATCAAAATTTGAGACATGCTATATCTTATGGATATTCCTCTAAATGAAGTGCATATGAAACCTTAGTTGATATGTTGTGTTTTGTAAATGGGTAACTAATCTAACCAAGTTAAAACAACCCATATTATACTCTTGTGAAAATCCTACAAAATAAACATTATGAAGGATGAGGTGTTGGAATAATGTTTACTTAATTTTAATTGTAGAAATTTCAGTAGTCAATAGAACTAGATATTTCTAGTCTTTTCTAGCTAGGATGGTGGTTCCATCCTACAAAAATCTTCTCTAGAAGCATAATAAATTGGGATGATTCTAATTAAAAAATAATTATAAATAATCTGATGAAAAATAAATAAATAAAATAAATTTAAAGAAGCACAATGATAGTAAATATTGAACTTCTATTTAATTATACTTGATTAAAAATTTGGTTGACAACTAGCTCAATAATTTATAACTAAAATTATTAAAATTAAAATGAATTATCTGGTCAAATTTTAATGTATCTAACAATACATTTATAATGACACATATTCTTTCATGACAATTATTTCGTATCACCACAACCCTTTTACATTGGATATAGGTAAATTACATAGGCATTATAAGAACAATTTATTTCTTGATTATGTGATCCCATAATCATTCTAGTTTCTGCATCATCAAAGATTATAGCACTTTCTATTGAGATTCACATAAATAGATATAGGTAAGAGGATGGTGTAAATATTAATATGTGTCATGTATAATTTCTCCTTGTCCAACATTAGACTTAACAAATATAACTTCCTCTCGAATATTATCAAACTAATGTACCTAGTGGATAGCTATATGTAAACATTATTTTTGAGGAATTCATGACATCTGGATCATCAATCCCATCATTTACCCCCATTAAATTATCATAATATGGTTCCATCATATCAACAAAAATATCAAAATTATGTGGATCCATAAAAAATGATTATCAGAATCATATGAAAATTTCCCTCCCTCATGATTTTATTCAATAGAAACATATGACCCCATAATTAATTATGTTGCATTATTAACCATTATAATATTTTTCACATCAATAACATCCACTATATTATTCTTGATAAACCTTTACATGTCAAGTTACTACAATTATTCAATTGTTGCTTGAAAATCAAGAAAGAGTATTTATTAGCTATGATCTAAAAATTCTAAGCTTAACCAGTATTGATAACATTGTCCATTTTCATGTATTTGAGGTAGTATTCAAATGATAATTGTTATATATTATACATTATCTTTAAACTTGAGTAATATTTTGATATCTATAAATCATTATTCATAGAATTTCAAATGAAATTTCTAGTATCAGTTAATGCTAATATACTAGGCCACTAGTTTTTATGAGTTTCACCATAAAAATAATGATATGTACACTTAAGACTGATCCGAGAGTTTTAAAATTTTAATTATAATATTCACATTGTGAATATACTAGTTTTAGTCTATTGGATTTCTAGTTGATATCTGTATATAATAAAACAATCAAATAATTAAGTGAAACTAGGTAGCCTAAAGCAGGACACTATGTACATAATGGATTTACAATATGTGGAATTTTAGGATTATACACGCACCAAAAAAGGATGATCATTAGAGCTCTATGAAATTAATAAAAATGGTCTTAGCTAACCATCCATCAAGTGAAAGGTCTAGGAGAAGCGCATTGAAATTTGGAATGAAGAGTAGTAATGCCATAAACAAAACAATAAAGTAGAGCACAAATGTAAATTTTGATGCACAATAGAGGAGAATCATGTGGGTACATACTTGATTACTCTCATCAATTAAAAAAAGAAAGAATTTTTAGAATGAATCTATTAAAAATGGGTAGAATGAAAATGTCTTTGATTCATAAAAGAACTAATATTATCAGATGGAGAGTCCATAAATCACATAAATATAAATTCATATGTGCTTTGTAGACAAAAACTATTAACAGTGACTTCGAGAGTAATGTTTTGGAAAGCATCCATGAGAATGGTAGCCAAGAAAACGTATAAAAATAGAAACTTACCAAGTATTTGAGATTAATCTTTAAATTTAGAAAGTATTTATTTTATATAGTATAATTCCATTTAATTATTTTCAATTAAATAGAATATTCCCTAATATTATTATAGGGAATTTTTTAAATTATTGCATATAAAATTATAAAATTCTCATAATAATATGTTAAATAATACAATCTAATTAACTCGAGAGATGAAAATTTTACTTTCAAGAAAAGTTAAGACATGAACTAACAATAAAAACATAAAAAAAACATAACATGAAACACAACCCACACACTTTTTTGTCTATTCATCTCAACTAGGATACTATGAAAATAACCATTATTTTCTATCTAATAGGTTTTTATTATTATTGTCTCTCTCCATCACCATAATGTAACTTCACCTGTGTTGCACTAGAGTAATAATATTCATAAAAAAAACACTAAGCAATCCATCTCAAACCACTGATTCACAAAAATAGAGATGTGGAAAAATTGATATGTAGCATTTTTAGGGTGATGCCCTCATTCATGAATTTTGGGTTACTCTATACAATGCATAACAAACATTATGTTTTTTTGAGTTAAATACTACATAGATCTGAATTTTATTTTCCAATTGTTTTCTTTTCTTGAAGGCTTTCTATACAATGAGTTTCGATTTTGTAGGACCAAGCAAACACTTGATCAATTAGGGATTTTCATATTAAAGGAAATTATAAATTTCAAGAACAATACATGTATGAATATATATTCTCATAATTCCATTTTTATTTTTATCATTTAATTTGTTAATAGTTTAATGTAATTATTTTTCAATACAATGACTTTGCATGTTGTATTCCTGTATAGAGAACCAATTTATCTCATCTAGTACATGGATTTTTAAACTATGCTATGACAAGGGAAATTAATAAAACAAAGTTGTTTGTTATATAATATGGATTGAGTACATGAATTTAGAGGGGAAAATGCAAAGAGAAAGAGCATTGGAGTAGTGGCAAAGAATCAAGGATTATCAAGAGAGGGAAGGCATAATACAACCATCATGAGTAGAAACATGGGAAATGGATGACCTATAGGATATAAGAACAAGCCACAACCACCCATTATCATCACCCATCAATAGTGATAGTATTTTCAACAAAAATTCCATGACCTTATGATGTGGGAGAGAGAATTGCATTGTTTTGCATGCAATAAATGGATTGTTGTGTGCATTATAAGTGATAACAAATAATTTTTAGACCATGTCTTAGTTTAAATGGCTTATAAATCAAAGGGAAATCAATATTACCATGTTTATAAGCTAGGTTAAGATTTATACTAATTGACTACAAAATTTATGGAGAGGGAAAGCCAATAGAACTACCAACATAACTCTTTAATTATGTATGTGATTGTTTATTTTTAGGGTGATTATAGGTTAGTGGTTCAATTATTTCCAAAGGCATTACCTTTAAAATCAAGGGTATTGTAATACAATGCATTTTCTAGACATTTATTTTTACTTTTAGTTACATTTTGTTGCAGGATGAGAAAGAAAGAGGTATTTACTCTAGAAAGGACTTAGCATGTATTTTGGTAGATGTTCATGGAGTTGGGACTATAAAAGTCACTTTAGATCCTCTACGAAAAAAATCATCCTATCAAATTCCCTATTTCTGAGCCATTTATCCTTAATGTAATTATGATTATCCTAGATCTAATGTCCAGGGCAGTGCACTTCGCTATTTCAACAACCCCTGTATAAACCTCAGGTTCCTCCATTGGTGAAATTATATAGTGTGTTGCCAATCAAAAGGTAGCTAATTTTCATTGAATCAAAGTCTTAGTTATTTCAAAGAATAATTGGAAAGCTCATACTCATCTAAATTTTCATTACACTCAAGTCTAATGCTCACCTTGAATGTATTATTTATTTAACCACCCTCAATAAAAAAAACAAGAAATCGTATACATCATCTTAAAATCATAAACAAATATCAAGAGCTTTGATTGAAGAATTTGGATAAGGCTCTCTTATTAAACATCTAGCTCAATAAATTTTCAAGAACAAAATTAATTAAATAGGTGCCATGAACACTCTAATTTTCACATGGGAAGCTTCATTCATAATCAGGAGACTACTGCTGATAGATAAGTAAATATTTGTAGGTTCAGTTATAGTACATTGAAATCAAAGTACATTACATTCCCGTATGACTAGTCTTGTATTAATGAATGGCTTATTTTTTACTCTAGATTTAAAGTACCCGATTTATTTTGTATTAAACATTTAATATCTTTTATAAAGCCCTTTGAGATATTTCTACGTACCCACTTCATTGAAAATTGGAGGAAGGGATTTTTCTATTGGAAACCTAGGCTGTAATGTCTCATCAAAGGGATGACTAGAACATCTATTACTTTGTTGACCGTAAATAGTAGTAGCATTTGATTTGGAATGTCATATTGGACATTGATCCCTGGCTAGTCCCCATCCACTATGTTATCACTCTAATAGGAAATTTCATGTTAACTATGATTATTTATTTAACTAGTATTATTTGCATTAACCATGTTGTTGTTTTCATTAACTGATTTTGTTTGCTTAACCTTCCACCAATGCATTGTAAGGAATGTTAATAATCAAGAAAAATATATATTTTTTCATTATTTTAAAAAGTCTCCCAATGAAACCACCACTTCCTCACTTCCCCTTTCCCTTTGCTATCTCAGTTTTCCTCATCTACTTGTCGCAATGACTGGATGGTAGTAGAGCTTCACTTCTCATATTTTTGAAATCATGGGAGCATTTGCAACCTATGGAATCCCCTCTTCACATTACTAGTAGGAGCCCTCATCCTCACCGTATTAAAGCCAAGATGAATTGTGTCATGCATAAAGAATGTAATTAGTTTATTATCTAGCCAACTAGGTAAGTTATATATCCCTTATGGGTATGTACACAAAGCTAGGGGATAAAAAGTGGCCTACCCGTGGACATGATTTTTCTAAAATTTCATAAATCTTAACTTTTGTAGATAATTTGATATATCTACACTCTAAATTTGAAGATAGTGTAAGAACATGAAATGTATCATTTTGAGTCTAGTTTAGAAAAAACTATTTTTTTAAAAAATGGTTAAGTATAACTAGGTCAAACGTCTAAAATTTGAAGAGGAACGCCTATTTTTTAATAAAATACAGTAGATAGTTGATAATGTGGCACATAATTTTTTCAGTAGCATTTAATATTATTTTAAACCCTTTTTGGAAAATTTAGATAAGATCTTCTAGTTTTTTACCTATTTTTTCATTAAATATAAGAATTAGTTTTTGTGGATAATTGGTGATGTTTGGAGCTTGTAAAAAACTTTTATAAACTTTTTAGTATTTTTTTAGTCTCTGATAAGATTTTTTGAGTTAGTAAGTGAATTTATATAAGGATATATTTTCAAGGTATATCAATGCATTAGTACCCTATTTTGCATATAGGAAGTTGTCTTTTGTCAAGTTTAGAGATGATGTAAACATACATGTAGCAAACATAAATGCCTTATGATATAAATGATTTCATCATGAGACATGTCATTAAATGCATTTTTTAAACCTATGGTGAAAACTTAGCCTTTGGATTACCAATCTAGTTGTGCATCTAAATTAAATTGGGGCTATTTCGAGCCCCTTCAACCTAATTGTATGACTATAAAACGTGATTTGGGTGTTGATCAACTCCAATTTTATTATCTTAGTTGAAGCAAAGAAACATAATTTATTTATATGTAAGTTCTACATTTATAGAATGTGGGTTTTATCCCAATAATCTTGAAGGCATTAGCTAATGAATGCAAATGTCAATTAGTTCAATTATGTAGGCAACTACGGTTAAAATAAGCCACATGAATGTATTTTAAATTATATATCCAATGTGACTTGGAGTGAAATTATCCTTAATTTCATGTCATATATAATTGACCAAAGAATTTATTCATTTAGTCTAGGAGGCATTTGAGGCCAATTTGGTCTCCTTAAAGAACAAGATAAGATTTGGGGCAAAATCAAAAGTTTAATTCTATCATAAATTCATCTAGTTAGTCAAATTATGCAATTAGGGACATGATTTGGGAAAATTTTATCGCCTAAACCAAATTTATGGATCAATAAATTATATAACATGTATGGCTTAATTGACCTTACTTTTATCATATATGCAAACATGTTCACGTAATTATCATAAATAGGTGAAAAAATAGCTCAAATTTTCTTTAATTACAGTTATTTGACTCTATATCTAATATATTAAACATTAATTCCTATACCATTTAACTTAAACCCTAAACCCTATACCATTTACCTTAAATCCTAGGCTATAAGCCTTAAAACCCAAACCCTTTAAATTGTAGGCACTAAAGCAATAAATTTAGCCCCAATTAACATCTGTTATATATAGTAAGAATTAGGTTCACAGGGATGAACTTGGTCAAAATCTCATCACTCATTACCATAGTTGACTTAATTAGCTCAATCTGTGATGATGTGGGGGTAAATTGAGCTTAAAATCACATTTTTACAAATAAATCTAGGTTCAAGGAGCTCAAATTTTCCCCAATCACCATCATGATTGTACCTTATATACCCTAAAACCTATACCCTAAGCCCCAATTCCTAAATTTACTAATCCCTAAACTCTAAACCATTAATATCAACTTATTAAACCTTGAACCAATAATTTTAGCTAAAATTAACATCATTTAGACTAAGAATTAATTTCACAGGGCTCATTTTGGTCTAAATCACATGACTGATTTCCCCATTTAACTAATTCACTCAATATGCACGATGACATGGGGTATAATGACAACATAAAAACACATTCTATAGTCACAAATGAGTCCAAATGATTCAAATTATCCTCAATTATCTTCACAATTGACCTTGTGTACCGTAAACCATATATATTAAAACCTAAGCCCTAAGCCATAAACCATAAACACTATACCATAAATTGTAAACCATAAAATTTCCCTATTTACCAATTGATTTAGTCCCAATTAACATCCTTTGTATTAAGAATTAGGTTAACATGGCATAGAGTGATTATACATTATATACAGGTCCTTAAACCCAAACCCTATGCCCTAATCCCTAATCCCTAATCCCTAAAACATAAATTGTAAGACCTATGCCCTAATTCCAACTACATGCTATAAACATACATTTCTTATGATATAACTGATTTTATCATGAGATGTCATAAAATGCACTGTTTAAACCTTTGGCCAAAACTTGGCCTTTGGAGTACCAATATAGCTATGCATATGAATTAAATTGGGGATATTTCAAGCCCCTTAAATCTAATTACATGACTATAAAATGTGATTTGGGGGTTGATTAGCTCTAATTTCATTAGCTTGATTGAATCAAAGAAATATAATCTATTTATATACAAGTTCTTCATTTATATAATGTGGTTTTGAGCTCAATAAACTTGAAGTCATTAGCTAATGAATGAAAATGTTGATTAATTCAATTATGGAGGTAATTAGGGTCAAAATGAGTGACGTCAATGTATTTTAAATTGTATATTCAATGTGATTTGGATTGAAATTAACCCTAATGTCATGTCATATATAATTAATCAAAGATTTGATTCCTTTAATCCAAGAGGCATTTAAGGCCAATTTGAACCCATTAAAGAGCAAGATATAATTTGGGGTAAAATCAAAAGATTGATTCTATCATGAATTTATCTAATTACTCAATTTGTGCAATTAGGGGCATGATCAGGGAAAAATTGATCCCCTAAACCAAATTCATTTCTCAATCAATTGTATAACATGTATGCAACATGTACATGGCTAAACTGATCCTACTTTTATCAAAAATTCAAACATGAACATAATTGTTATAAATATGTGAACAAGCAGCTCAAATGTTTTTTAATTGCCTTAGTGATTCGACCCTACATCCAATATCTTAAACCCTAAACCCTATAAAATTTAAATTTAACCCTAACCCATGCACCATTTACCTTAAACCCTAATCCATAATCCGTAAGCCCTAAACCTTTTAAATTGTGGAGCCTAAACCCTAAACTAATAAATTAAGACACAATTAACATATTTTATATATAGTAAGAATTAGGTTCATAGGGATGAAATTGGTCAAAATTGCATCATCATTAAACCAAAATTGACTTAATTGTCTCAATGTATGATGATGTGGGGGTTAATTGAGCTCAAAATCACAGTCTTTACTCATAGATATAGGTTCAAGGAGATAAAATTTGCCTCGATTGCCTTCATGATTGTACCTTATATACCTTAAAACCTATACCCTCAACCCTAATCCCTAAAGTTCCTAATCCCTAAACTATAAACCATAAATATAAAATCTTTAAACCTTAAACCAATCATTTTAGCCCAAATTAACATCATTTAGACTAAGAATTAAGTTCATAAGGCTCAATTTAGCCTAAATCACATGATTGATTACCCCATTTGACTAATTCACTCAATCTTCATGATGACATGGGGGATAATGACAACCCAAAAACACATTATATAGTCACAAATGGGTCCAAGTGATTCAAATTGTCCTTAATTATCTTTGTGATTGACCTTGTGCACCCTAAACCCTAAACACTATACCTTAAAATCCAAACCATAAGCTTACCTATTTACCAATCTATTTAGTCCCAATTAACATCCTTTGTGGTATGAATTAGGTTCACATGGCATAAAGTGATTAGACATTATATACAGGTCCTTAAACTTAAACTTTATACAGTAATCCCTAATCCCTAAAACATAAATTTTAATCCCTATGCCCTAATACCCACTACATTCTAATTTTTTTTATGGCTTATGATATAACTTATTTTATCATGAGATGTCATAAAATGCATTTTTTAAACCTATGGCTAAAACTTAACCTTTTTAGTACCAATCTACTTGTGCATTTGAAGTAAATTGGGGCTATTAACCTAATTTCATGACTATAAAATGTGATTTGGGGGTTGATCAGATCCAATTTTCCCCAATCACCATCATGATTGTACCTTATATACCCTAAAACATATACCCCAAGCTCTAATCCTTAAAGTTCCTAATCCCTAAACTCTAAACCATAAATATAAACTCTTTAAACCTTGAACCAATCATTTTATCCCAAATTACCATCATTCAGACTAAGAATTATCTTTGTGATTGGCCCTATGTACCCTAAATATAATATCTAAACACTATACCCTAAATTGTAAACCAGAAACTTCCCCTCTTTACCAATTGATTTAGTCCCAATTAACATCTTTTTTAGTAAAAATTAGGTTCACACATGGTATAGAGTGATTAGACCTTATATACACCCTTAAACCTAAACCCTACATGCCCTAATATATAATCCCAACCCTAAAACATAAATTATAATCTCTAATCCCTAAAAAATAAATTTTAATCCCTAAACCCTATGCACTAATCATTATAATCCATAATCCCTAATCTATATTAAGTATAATGTGATCACATTAATTAATAATGTGATCACATTATTCTTAATATAGACAACACTCTATTCTCAATGTCAATTTTTAACCCCAACCAAGTATTAAGGATAATGCAATTTCATTATTACATAATGTGATTGCATTATTCTTGATATACGCTTCTAAATGTATATGTTGAAGCAAAACCTATTATAACAAATAATATGATCACATTATGTATGTCATGTCCCCTTTTCAGTTGACATGTTCTGAGTTCATGGTTAGCCTATTATGCGATCCTCATAGGCTAATAGGATGGTTAGAGTGTCTTGATGGAGATGGGCGTGGCTTCGTTTAGCATAAATTTTCTAGTTGGCTTTCGTTTGGGTTCGATTGGACATGTATTGAGGGAGATATTAATATTTGATTTATTTAATCAAATATTAATTATTTGGTCTAATTTTAAATTAGAAACCCTAATTCTAATTTAAGAAAACCCTAATTAGGGTAAGCATATCTTTTGAGGGTATAAGGGTTTCTCATGGAGGCCATTGTGAATAAGCCATTGATTATTGATTATTGATTTGAAGAATTTCTTCTGTGAAGACTGAGCCTAGGGTTCTAAGATTCCATTTGCATTGGAGAACGTTCCCTCTTCAGTGTGTGCAATTAAGAGGCTATGGAATATCAACTGATCTATTGCCAAATTGAGAGATAGCTTCATCCAGAAGTTATCACATAATTTACAGGGTTGAGAGATAACTTCACATAGAAGTTATTACAGATATTCCAGGTATTTATTTATTATGTTTTGATTCAATAAATTATACAGCTAGAGATCTTCTGTGCTAAAAACATATATTTTCAGATCAGGGGTTGAAAAAAGGCAAGTTGTGCCCAATTTGGCGGCCGTACGAAGTCCGTACGGGTCCGTACAGATCCAGGCAGGTACCGACCTTGGCAGGCAGAGATTTCAGTGACCGATATTGGCTGACTGAAGACCAACGTCGGCAGAGAAGAACCTGAAGTGACCGACATTGGCAGTATATCGATCGACGCTGATGACTATGAGTTCGACACAGCACGCCGAGATGAGACTTCCAGAATTGCAAGTTTATTCCCAATTTTCAAAGCCAGGGTTTTCAAGACTGTATTTCATATTTTATATGCATAAGAGAGGACTGCAATTGTAATAGTTTAGAAGGACAAGTAATAAGATCTGTGATTTGCTATTGAGAGACTATATATTGTTATCATTCTAAATTTATTCAACAGATATTGTATCTTTGTTCAAAGTTTTGTGTTGCTATATTTCCTATTTGGAGGGGATAGTACAGTGGTATCAGAGCTAAATCTTGCATCCTGAGGGTTTGACAGATCTTATGCAAGCACAAGAGTTGGGACCGCATAAGTATAACACACGCATTAGAGCCTTGCTTAAAGGTACCCAGTTGTTAGATCAGTAACGGATTATCATGGGTGACAGACGTGAGGGTAGCCCACCCAGGGGCCACAGGTATGATGCTGATTAGGACACTAGAGAATTTCACCGTGCTATGATGACAAACCAGCAGTGGATGAATCAGACACTACAGGCACTTATGACTATGATAAGGGGGATGAATGCACCTGATAGACAGAATGGTGAACAAGGAGATAACAGGAGTGCTACTATTAATTAGAGACCCCAGCAAACCCATTCTAGGACTGTCGATAGACCTACCTGGCCTACGTTTATACAAGATGAACCAGAGGCTCCAACAGAAGAGACGGCAGGAGATTTCCTATTCACAGATACCCTCATGGCTGCAACTGATGAGTGGAACTTATTAGATCCTCATGTTCAGGAGAAGATGTCCTTTGATCATTTTGTTACTCTGAGGAGAGAGCACTACAGATTAGTTAGACAGGATAGGAGGCCTAGAGTTCAATTCAGTGAGCTGAAGAAGGCTACTGGTAAGCTTTCTTTGACTACCTTTGACGGCAGCGGCAAGATGACAGCTCAAGCTTGGGTTCATAAGCTTGACACCTTTTTTGCATTGAGACCAATGTCAGAAATAGAGGCCATCAAATATGCCACTTTGCACTTGGATGGAGTAGCACATGATTGGTGGTACCATGGTATGGTAACACTTCAGCATAACCAGGTGACAGAGTACCGGGACTTTGTGGATAGATTGGTTGAGCGGTTTGACAGGAAGGATCTCGAGGTTTACTTTTGAGATTTGGCATAGTTGAGACAAATAGGTAACTTGGAGTCCTTCATTGGTGAGTTTCAGAGATTGGCAGTCATGGTGCCCAATATTTCTGAGCGTAGATTGGTAGTTCTCTTCATGGAGGGATTGACAGAGCCATTGAGAGGGTGGATCAAAGCCTTTGATCCTCCTTCATTACAGGTAGCTATGAATAAGGCGCATAGTATGGAGATGGCAGCCCCATCCCATAAATTTAACTTCAAAGGTACTTCTTCATCTAGAGACCATAAGTGTTCCAACACAGATACAGAGAGACCGGATTTTAACATAGATAAATCAGGTGTAAAGAATGACTCAAAGGCTAATCCAGCAGCACCACCTTTGGATCGTGAGGCACTTAATGATCTACGTAGGAAGAAGCTTTGATTCTACTGCAAAGGTCCATATGATATCCATCACAATTGCCCTTTGAGGCCTAAGGGCAAGGCAAATTGTGTGATGTGGGCATATTATGAGGATTCTGATTCAGAGGATTTCGAATAGCAGAATAGTTCTGAGGGGGCAGAGGCAAAGGCTTCAGGGCCTAAGGTATGGGTAGAGTTAGAGCTTCACATACAGGAGGCACGCCTATCCAGCGTTCAGTCGGATGAGTCATTCAGACTCCATGGAGTTTTGGCAGGGCAGAAGGTTATCACCCTTCTTGATACAGGAGCCACACATAATTTCATAGATGCTAGATTTGTGGAGAAGCGTGGACTCACTACAGAAGATTTTGAGGGCATAAGAGTTAAGGTAGCTGATGGTCACACTCTTAAGTGTGAACGTATGATTAGAGACCTCCCATTGCGCTTGAACAACTATGAGTTCAAGGCTGATTATTATGTGGTGAACATGGGGGATATAGACTTAGTCTTGGGTATGAAGTGGATTCATTCCTTTGAGGAAGTTACTCTTCATCTCAAGGACATGGAGGTTTGCTTTAATGTTGATGGGAAGACACATATTCTTAAGGAAATACGGGGCAGCAGGTTCAGATATATGTTTTTTCATTGGATGGAGATGCCTACGCCACCTGACATGATAGAGTGCGATGACGAGTGCACATTGGCACCAACACAAGAGAGATATGAGGACGAGCTTGGTCTTGAGGTGAGTGCAGTTTATGAGTTATCACATGTGGTAGGGACTCAGCTTGCTGTGACAGTCGGTTCACAGGTTGATATGACTCTTTCTAGCCTTCACAATCCAGATTTAGATATTATTCAGGTACGGAGTTTGCTTGAGTTGCTTGCTAATTTTCATTTATGGATTGGATGTTGGGGTGCTTATCTTAGTACTAGGGATGGACATGGCATGGAGTTTGCATTGATTGACAGCAGGGCAGATCATGACTACATTTGGGATCCAGGTGGATTGAGGGGTGTATCATGCAGCGATTGCTTGAGGGCAAGCAATTTCAGGAGGGGCAGATTGTCATGTCCCCTTTTCAGTTGACATGTTTTGAGTTCATGGTTAGCCTATTATGCGACCCTTGTAGGCTAATAGGATGGTTAGAGGGTCTTGATGGAGATGGGCGTGGCTTCGTTTAGCAAAAATTTTCTAGTTGGCTTTCGTTTGGGTTCGATTGGACATGTATTGAGGGAGATATTAATATTTGATTTATTTAATAAAATATTAATTATTTGGTCTAATTTTAAATTAGAAACCCTAATTCTAATTTAAGAAAACCCTAATTAGGGCAAGCATATCTTTTGAGGGTATAAGGGTTTCTCATGGAGGCCATTGTGAATAAGCCATTGATTATTGATTTGAAGAATTTCTTCTGTGAAGACTGAGCCTAGGGTTAAAGGATTCCATTTGCATTGGAGAATGTTCCCTCTTCAGTGTGTGCAATTAAGAGGCTGTGGAATATTAGCTGATCTATTGCCAAATTGAGAGATAGCTTCATCCAGAAGTTATCACAGAATTTACAGGGTTGAGAGATAACTTCACACAAAAGTTATTACAGATATTCCAGGTATTTATTTATTTATGTTTTGATTCAATAAATTATACAGCTAGAGATCTTCTATGCTAGAAACATATATTTTCAGATCAAGGGTTGAAAAAAGGCAAGTTGTGCCCAATTTGGCAGCCGTATGAAGTCCGTACGGGTCCGTACAGATCCAGACAGGTACCGACCTCGACAGGCAGAGATTCCCGTGACCGATATCGGCCGACTGAAGACCGACGTCGATAGAGAAGAACCTGAAGTTACCGACGTCAGCAGTATATCGACCGACGCTGGTGACTGTGTGTTTGACACAGCAGGCCGAGACGAGACTTCCAGAATTGCAAGTTTATTCCCAGTTTGCAAAGCCAGGGTTTTCAAGACTGTATTTCATATTTTATATGCATAAGAGAGGATTGTAATTGTAATAGTTTAGAAGGACAAGTAATAAGATCTGTGATTTGCTATTGAGAGACTATATTATTGTTATCATTCTCAATTTATTCAACAGATATTGTATCTTTGTTCAAAGTTTTGTGTTGTTATATTTCCTGTTTGGAGGGGATAGTACAATGTAATAACACAACCATGTTATATAACATGAATGCATTATTATTATTATTATTATTATAGACTAAAATCAATTTTAAACGTATATTTTTAACCCAAATCAAGAATTCTATCCCCACAAACATTCTCTGTGTACTTCTATGGGACCTGTGGTACTTGTGTACTTAAACCCAGGTTTAAAAAGCTATCAATTCTCCTTGATGGGTGACAGATCACATTCGATGAAGATGAAGATATTGAAGAACAAAAAACTTGAGGAATTAAAATATTTTAGAGATAAAAAAAGATATAAATGTTGAAACTTTGTGGTAGACAAGGTATAAACCCTAATCCTGGTGAACCAAATGCCATAAATAATGAGCCAATTGATAATAATGAATTAAAAATAATGAAATTGACTATAATGAATTTAATAGTGATGTAATTAACCATAATGAAATGAATAATAATGAAATTAACAATAATGAATTAGATAATATTGAAAGTTTACATTCAAAGTTCTAAGTTTTTGATTGTTTGATGATGAGTTTATGTATGATGCTTCACTCCCCATGAATAAAGAAAATTTGATGGAAATAAATAATGATGAAATTAACCATCAATAAAATTATATGGGAACATATAATGAAGAAATAAACAATGAATAAAATGTCATCCCTCATCTAAATAATGAAAGTAATAATGACTTTGAAACACCCTCTCAACAAATTCCATCATTAACAACACCTCCAAGAATTGTGTATATAAAAGACAAGTACTTAATTGAAGTTGATGAAAATATTTTAGAACCAATACATAAGAAAATATCTGAACACCTTTCAAGAATAATGGATCAATCAATTTGGGGTACTCTCTTTCATTGTTTGGATTATGATAGTCAAATATGTCAATTATTTATTTCATTGATAAACTTGATTATGATGAAACATATAATGCACACTTTAGGACTAAGAACATCTAACATGGATGATAAAAAAAATGAAATTGTTGAAAATATACATGATGCATATCATACTATAGTCCCAAAAACATGCATCCAAGATTGTAATGTTGCCCAGTGTATACTTACAACTTGTGTAATAAGTGACCAAACAAGAAAAAAATGAATGGTTTCAAAAATGAGTTGAACACTTAATATAAACAATTTTTTTTTAATGAAATCAATTATAATACATGAAATACTTAATGAAAATAATACCAATGATATCTAGGCATTCTATGGTATACTTACATGAAAGGACAAGGCTATAGCCAATACTCTCAAATAGTTACTTGTTCAATTATGGAAAGGCAATATAAGAGTTTCACCCAATGCAAGAGATGTAGTGAAAAGAAGAGTTAGTTCTCGTAACAATGAACCACATATAAAACATTTATTGCATATGATCTAACATAATTATAATCTATTTTTTCTAAAAAATATCCATAAAATTTTATTGGTTAAATATATTTTGAGATGGCCAAAACTTTTTTATGTAAAAATAAATCACACACGCACCACTTGTTGTTGTAGGCAACATGTGGAATTTTCAATGCACCATGATATTTTTCTCCATATTCATTGTACTTTGTAGATTAATTATTTTTATAGGATTGTGGCATTGAATTTCCACCAAAATCATCTAGGGAGTTTATTCTAAATATCTTTTTCAAAATATCAGATAGATAATTATTTTACAACAAATCATGTTTAAATAGAAATTGTAGCATTTGTGGTGGATTTCCAAAATTAAAAAATGTATCTATGAGGATATTATAAGTGCAAGTGGATAGGAATTAGTTGGCTTAAGAAAATATAAATAAGTGACTTATGAAGTAAAATATGGCAAAGAATCTAAAATGTGTGAACTTGTTACCAAAAAGATCCTTGTTTCTAAAATTTTGGTCAAATTTAGGGAGAAGATTATTTATGAGTATACAAGGCACACACATAGCGCTAGATGGTTGGATGAACATTTAAAGATAAGAAAGGATACATTATCACTTGGTTTGATATTTTGGTATTTAATTTTTTTGAAAAGTACACATTCAAACCCCAAATAGAAGTTCAATAATAGTACTACAACTCATCATAAGCTGCCATATTCATGCATGTACCTGATAGTACAAAGTAACAATAAAAAATATTAAGGGAGTACCATTTCTATATCAGAAATGACCAATCACATTATTTAGAGTTTGTGCAAGGTTATTTTTATAAGTTATATGAATAGTTGAGTTAGAGGAACATTAATTTCAATCAACATTATATTTGGTCAAATAATTGTACATCACAATTAAAAAATACATGAATGTTTTATCAGTTTACCACTAGTGTAGAACACATGAAGTTTCACCAAGGCTAGCCATGGAAAATGGGAGAATTATAGTGTTAAATCATGTGTAAAAATATATATTTCAAGGGAGGAGTTAAAATTTGAAGAGGGTGTTCATTTTAAAAATGTAAAAAACTATGGTTGAATGGTGTAATAAGAATATGTGCCATTGTCCTCAATAAAATTTTACTATTTGTAGACATTTCTAGTTAATGGAGGAAGAACACTTGGAAAATAATGAGTATTTTATGGCTCTAATGGGTTCAAATGACCTCCACTCATTTATTTTCTCAAATACAAGTTCTTAGAGTATTCATATAAGACACTTGGCATGTTTCTATTCTACATGCATGAACTATGTTTGGAATGAGTGTGAGTCACAAGAGTGGCTTGATGATTGGAGTTCCAAAAATCTAATTCTAATCAAGACATTTTAGGTTATTAAAAAATTTCAACCTAAAAATATGACATCATTAGATGACTTTGACCATGTATCTGATCTGGAGCAACCAAATAGAATATTTTTCATTATGTATAATTTATTCTCATTATATATCTTCATATTATTTCTAAAAATGGTTTTTGTGATATAGATCATGTTTTTGAATTTATTATAGATGAGAATAATGAAGAGGGAAATAATTAATACTTTTTTTAGTGTGTAGAGAGAGAAAAAATTGACTTCCCCAGATATAGATGGAGAAAATATTGACTATCTCACTAGGTTAGTGGTAGTCATTGGAAATTAGTTTTGATGATGTCCTATAAAAAATATAGATAAATGGTTGTTTTAAGAGTTTGAAATAAAAAAGAAGATAATAAAATACTTTAAATTAATTCTTACAACAAATATTCAATTACAAAAATATCATGGGAGGCCATTAAATATAAAATTATGGAAAGTTTAGGAGTTAGACCATGAAGATATTCTTGATACTATCAAGGTTAGAACATATCTTAGTTTTTCATTGGATTGAAATGCATAGGTGTGTTGAATTTTCAAATGTATATTTAATCAATTTTACCAAATGTTTTTTATTTTCTAGTTAGTACATATGAGTTTCATTTGTAATTACTTACTAGCAATTTTTTTTAGATTAGTAGTGCCAAATAAGATTCCACCTTCATGTGGTTGGTACTGTCAGTACAGAATTATATATTATGAAGCTAAGAGAAGATCAAGTTAGATGTGATTGAAGCTCAATTTAGACATGATCAAATATTAAGAAATGTCTTACATGTTTCATTTTACATGTGTTTGAACTTAGTCTAAAATTTTTTATTTTTCTTATATTGGGAAGGGCATTCTTGAGGCTAAAATGGGTGGTGGGTTTGCTGATTGAGCTTTATGAGAGGCAAAGAACCTATTATTAGATTTTATCTACCCTTGGATGTGTTAACAGTGTTATTTTTTTGTTAGGAATCATCAAAACCAGAGTTATGTAACCATAACTTCAACTTTGACAACATTTGTTGTCAATATTTACGCACTCTAGAATAGTGGTGAAAATGCAATTTTAAGTGGATTTGAATGTATTTGAGGCATGATAACATTTAATTTACCTATCTAGACATGATTGAAGTGATACATTCTTAGGTAGAGGTCTCAGAGGTAGAAATTCCAGTTGGATCTCAAGAAGTTGCTTGTTTAATGCTAAAAATTTGCTTTTTTAGACCGCTCACTGTAACTTGACCAATGGATTTATCTTGAAGGTTCCACTTGAGTGTTATAGGTTAAAATTAAAGAGATTAAAAAGGAAGGGGAGGGATATAATAATTCATTAAAATTATTTACAGGTTTCATTTTAAGTATGTTTAAATTTAGGCTAAAAAATTGCATTTTTATTATATTGTAAAGGGCATTCTAGAGGCCAGAATGGGTGGTGGGTTTGTTGATTATGCCTGATGGGAGGAAAAGAACCTATTCTTAGACATTATTTAACTTTATAACATGTTTTAAGTTTCATTTTTTGGTTAGGAACCATCGAAACCAAATTTTTGTAACCATAACTTCAACTTTGATGACATTTGTTGTCAGTGTTTTTACACTCTAGAATGGTATTGAAGATGAACTTATAGGTGGATTTGAACATTACAGTGGTGTGATAACATGTAAATTGGATATTTAGATGGAATTTAGGTAATATATTCTTAGGTATATGTCTCATAGGTATAAATTCCATTTGGATCTAAAGAAGTTGTTTGTTCAATGCTAAAAAGTTGATATTTTTGACCCCTCACTGTATCTTGTCCAATGGATTTATCTAAAAGGTACCACATGATTACTTCAAGGTGAAATTAGATGAATGTAGAGGAAAATAAGGTATTTTATGGTTCACTAAAATGAATTACAGGTTTCATTTTATGTATTTTTGAGCATAGGCTAAAAAATTACATTTTTCTTGTATTGGAAAGGGTGTTCTTGAGGCCAGAATGGGTGGTGGGTTTGTTGATCGGCCTGATTGGAGGACAAGAACCTAGTACTAGATATTATATACCCCTATATGTGTTGTAAGTGTTATTTTTTTTTAATAAATCATCAAAACTATAGTTCTGCAACCACAACTTCAACTTTGACAACATTTATTATCAGTATCTTTGCACTCCGAAATAGTATTGAAAATGCACTTTTGTGTAGAGATATTTGGAGTTGATATATTAATTTGTAGATTACATTTAGTAATATTTGGATCATATTTAGGCATATTCAGAGCATGGATAGATAGGTCTTCAAAGATTCATCAGAACATCTTCAGAGTTTTGTTGGAACGTCTTCTAAGCTATCTACATAGATATTCAGAGCTTTGACAAAATAACTTTGGACCTGCCTAGTAGATCTTAAGAGCTTTAACATAACATATTTGTATCTCAATAGATCATATTTAGAGCTACTTACATAGATATTCAAATCTCAACTAAGGATCTTCATAGCTTACTATGTTCTACGCTGAGTCTTCAGGACTATTTCTAAAAAGGTGTTTCCAAAATTGTTGATGACTTCTCAAAATAATCTCTCCATAGAGATGTATCTCTATATCTAAAACTATACTAATTTCATCGATGTTAGACACAAAAAATAAGATAGAGAATCAACAATGTATCACATACAAACAAAAGACAATTGCACTCATTTCCTACTTAAAAGAGACCTTAGCTATTATATATAATGCAATATATAACCAAGAGGCAACACTTATGAATATTTTATATGAGATATAATGATCTATATAGAATGTTCATCACTAGTTTAATAAAATCTAGTGAAAAAGGCATTAGATCCAGGTGAAGGTGGAAGATCAGGTAACTTATAGGTATAGTTATCTAAGTGAGAAATTTGTAGGGATTTATGAATGATTATGTCTTTACATTACACAATTTTTAACATGATTGGTTATGGGTTTTAAGTGTAAAAAAATTGTGTTAATGATCAATTAAAAAGTTTTAAATGGGTGATTAAAAATGAAAAATAGATAAGAGTGTCATTAGTCATTTCCACTACACACAATGAAATAAAAACTTTAATTTAAAAAAATATGGGAGATCCTAGATTTATAGCATTAAAAAGAATAATTTTTTTAATCCTCATTTGAGTACAAAATTAAATATGAGATTGAATAGATAATATTTTAGAAGATAAAAACAACATTATACAATGACACAATGAAATAAAAATTAGATAGATTGCCATGAGAGGCATAAAATATAGGCACATGTGTGCAATGCCAATAATACATCCATTATCGTGATAGGCATACAAAAAAATACATTTACCAACATAGTATATAATGTTTGGTGAATCTTATATATGTATATACAATGCCAAAAATGCATAAATTTCCATATAGGCATATAAAAAAGTACATCTCATGTAAGACATCCTATTCATCAACTAACCTCCCTCTTTTTGCCTTCCTTAAAAAAGAATCTCCCTGGGATGCCCTTTAGTGTATGGAAACCCCTCTAATACCTTGGATTGATCCAAGATCTAACTATGGGTCCTACACTCATAGTTTGCCTTGTATTTGAACTTGTTCAAATACAAATATTTTAAAAAAATAATATAAAATACATTAAACCAATTGTTAAGAAATTAATTTTAAACAATAATAAAAATAATTTAAACATGCACTTATTGCAAGATCGCGGTCCTACCCAATCTATTTTGGATGCTCAAACAAGTCAATGACAGGCTCAACTATTTGAATAGGCATCTAAAATATGGGAAAACCATGAGAAGTTACCCTACTAATCATCTGACTGGGACTATCAAATTTCATAAGACAACCCTACATACATAATACATTCACATAAGTTATATTTCCCCTAAGTATATAGTAAAATTATTAAAACACTTGTATTTTTTTAAAATTTAATATTACAAGTTAATATATACCTCTATTAGTGCTTATGCAGATGGCATGACAACAAAAATGTCTATGTCTATCTCAGCTTGTAAAGAGGGAAAAGTGTCTACTTGAGCCATCAACTATTCATGTAAACAAGGTCTCACTTACTTTTATATAAAGTATCATACCTGTGTGTGTTTGTGTGTGTGTGGTAATTTTTTCTCAATGTAAACCAAGATATATATGTAAACATATTTTAACATGTATATCACACACACACACACACACACACACACACACACACACACACACACACCTATGTGTGTTTGTGTGTGTGTGGTAATTTTTTCTCAATGTAAACCAAGATATATATGGAAACATATTTTAACATGTATATCATGAAAATATAATGTAAACCAAGAATCATGGAAGTGTAACTACCATGCAATGTGTAATAGCCAAGGATAGCAAGTAGTTTGTATGTTAGAGGTAATATAAAAATTAAAATACATGTAGGAAGTGTGATTGGAAGATTAGGATGTGGAAAGAATAGTATCACTTTGACAAGGCAAATTTAGGGAGAAAAGGAATAAGAGACATATCAAGAACTATGTCCTTGTATATCTTCTTTGGATAGAGTAAAATATAAATAAGTGTATCTAGGTTTATGATCAATCCTATGGTGTTCAAATCTCTATTTAGTTAATATTCAAGTCATTAGTCTCTAGGTTCAAAGTGGTGAAAATCAAGTTTCAATAATCTGTCTTCAAGCATAGTCAGAAAGAGAACATATTGAGTTTAAAGTGTCATTATAAATGATTGAAAGATGAGTAAGGGATAGATGATATTTATGAAATGAATGTAAAAAAATTTAAAGTCTCAATAATATTGATAAAATGCAAAATACATGAGAAGAATGTATATATCCCAATTAATAACAATTTTGAGTTTGCATATTTATAAAGAAAGACCATATATAGTTCTTGGAAATAGAGTTGAGGATTTAAGGTATTGTGAATGTTATGGGATATTATTTTTCCATGTATGTGATTATTTGATTTTATCTTAAATGAAGGTAAAGGGTCTTAAGGTTTTATTATATCCTATTTGTTGACATAGTCATGTTGGAGGGGTATTATTTTTTTGTAAAACTACATGTTGGGAGTGATTTAGTATTGAGAAAGGAAAATTAATAGTTTGAGAAGATGTGTAGGGTAAGGGTAGATCCATTTAAATAATTATAAGATTTGATAAGGGTCAAAAGGTCATTATATATCATTTATTAACCTCCCAATTAGGTGCAAGATATACAACACAAGTTAGGGTTTAAAACTAGAAAATGTTAAGGGTTTATTCTATCCTATTTGTTGACATAGTCATGTTGGAGGGGTATAAAAATTATATAAAACTACATGTTAGGAGTGGTTTAGTATTGAGAAATGAAAATTAATAGTTTTATAAGATGTGTGGGGTAAGGATATATCCATTTCAAGAATTAAAAGCTTTGATAAGGGTCAAAAGGTCATTTTAACTCATTTATTATCCTCTTGAGTAGGTGTAGGACCGAGACACCACAAATTAGGGTTTAAAACTAGAAAATGAGATAACAAGTGATTTAAATAATGAAAAGTAATTAATTTTTTTGGAAATTTATATTTATATATGAGGAAGAGGATTTTTAAGGTTTAAATTCTATTTGAGTCTATATGGTATGTTTTCATAGTTAGTAGCCTTAAATTAAGCCTAGGAGACCTAATTAGTCCTGAGGGGTGTTGAGTTAAGTGTTCTCAAAAGAGAGTTAAATTATGAAAGTCCTTACATAAGATATGTGATGTAAAAGGGTATCTTAATGTGGGTTTGTTTTGGTTTGGAGGTTTTTATTTTACTTAGAACAAGGAGGTTTGCCTCAAAAAAGGGTTACTAAAAAGGAAGGTGTCAAAGAGGAAAGAAGAGTTAAGTGAAGAGTTGAAGTTTTGGGGTTGTGTGGAATAGTTAGATGCATGAAATGAGATGTAATTGAGTAGGTATATGATCTTATGAGTATTTTGGAAATACAAAATCAAAGTATCATGCATACCTATGAAAACACATATTAGAAGATTTTAAAGAACATAACAAGGATAAAGAGAGAGAAAATGAAAATAGAGTATGAATTAAGGAGGTTTATGTTAAAAGGAAATATTATAGAGGTATTTTATTAGTAAAATGATTTAAATTAGAGAAGGAGGATTAAGTGAATACAAAGAGGATTAAGAGTCATTGAGTAAGTAAGAGTGAAAATCAAAGACCTAGTAAATGCAAAGTGATCAAAGAGATAAAGAGGTTGAGGATAGAAGATAGAAGACAAAGAAGGACAAGAAAATATTAGAGATTACTATTTGGAATAGGTATGTGTGTGTTTTCATCTATATCAGGGAAACTTTTAGAACCTATTCATAAGGATGCTTGATAGATAAATTTAATTTAAACTTACAAGTAAATATACATAGACTAAATGTACATAGAACATAAGATTAACTCAAAATTTTACCTTTGTATAAGTAAAAGGTGTCATCCTAATAGAGATAGATGTAGTAGTGGATGGTCCAATGACTAGATCTCAAAATGTAAATAATGGCTACATCAAATCAAATGCTACAAATGTTAACTGTGATGATGAAGGCACATTCACCTCCCATGACATAAAAAATGACATATATTTTAATTTATATGTAATTTATTATTATATAAATAAAAATTTCAAATATAAATTAAATTTAACATGAAATTAATATAAAATATACCTTCATCTATGTAGTGGTTGATGTCTGTACACCAAATATGCATGCCAAAAACTCATAACTTATAAGAATATTATCTAAGACCTTTAGACCATCAGTGCCATCATCATCAAAAGGTCTAGTACACATAATTCAAAAAAATTTATAAGGGTGGGGTAAGGTATTCACACTACGTGGTGTATCTATAGAATTGGTCTATGAGAGCCTACTCATATAGTGAATGAGTGTATTAGTGAGTGAACTAAGAACATGTAGAGTGTCGATATCTATGACCTATTGAACTACAAAGGGGATTTCAAGTTCAAGTGGATTATAGATATAGATCCTTTCATGTCAATTAGGTGCATTATGTGCACATGGTTGATCCTATGCAGAGCCTTTCCATTGGCCCTAAAACTCACTAAAATAAAAATAAATCAGAATCTCATTGAGGATAAATTCATAGTAGATTTTTCTCAAAAAATACAATGAGACCTCATGGTTTTTACATAGTTGATAATCAAACACCATCCACCATCGATCCAAAACATTATATGTGATTAAATTATGTTAGCATCAATGAATTTGAAAAATGTTTAACAATTGGCAAAAAGGGTGCATTAGTGGCTGGGTCAATGAACAAGGTGAAAATGGAGGATGTTGATATTTTTTAATTCTTGACCTCAAGTGCTAATAATTTTTCAACATAATAAGCCCTAAAACTATCTTGATATGAAGTACATCTATCAAATTTAATCATTATAGAGTTAATTTGACCTAATAATGTCTCTAAAGAATTGGATAGATGGGTGTAGTGGGGGTTGGTGGAAGTGGGATCCCTCATTCTCTCAATTAATTATTTAATTTCAATTTTATTTACAGTAATGAAGTCAATTATAATCTTCTGACTACCTGGGAAATTTTGTGAAATTATAGGAGGGTTAGGTGGAGGGATAAGAGGAGGAACATGAGGGTTTTGTAGAAGGCTAAGTGGAGGGTTATAAGGAGGATTAATGGGGTTTTGGGAAGGTTGGGAGGTTTAACAGGATGGCCTATTCAAAAAAAAACAAATTAAAGCTAATAATTACTAAAAATTAGGATTAAAACATGAAAATAATGAAAAATTAGGGTTAATAAGAGTATATTTTAGCACTTACCTCTTATACATGGTGACATTGTTGATCAATGACTCCCTGGGATGAATTTAGTGGTTCCCTATCAAGAATTGGTTTCGCTCATATAAAATGTGATCAAAGAAGGAAAATGAAACTTGAATTCAAAATGACAAATTTGTATTTGGGTTTTGATTTTGATTTTTTTTGTGACATAGGGAATGCAATCACATTATTAATGTGATCATGTTATTAAAAATAATTATAAAATTATTGTGTTAATAATGTGATCATGTTATTATTTAAAATAACGTGATTACATGATTTAATAATGTGATCATGTTATGGCTTGGTAATTATTGAGACATAATTTAAATAACATGATCTCATTAATTAAATAATGCAATTTCATTATTTATTAATGTAATTGTGTTACAAAAATGTCAATAGAATTATCCCCCAACTTCGTGCACTTGCCCTAGTGTTTATGAATTTCATCGCTGAGTGTAGGGTTTTAACCAAGCAATTATGAAAATTTTCTAGCTTTACACTGTAATTTCACATTCACATTCTAGATCTATATTGCAATTTTACATTCTAGCTTTATACCATAATTTTCCATGAATTTGAATGGACTCACTTTGTATTCTATATCTATACTATAAAGTGTTTTGAATGTTTGGAATTATGACCCCTTCTTACTCACTAACTGTATATGAGCCACTCAGATTATGATTGAATGGGATCCCTTTATATTCTAGTATTATACTATAAAGGGTTTTGAATGTTTAGAATTTTGATGCCTTCTCTATTGATTTTATACTTGAAAAATATAATTCTCTTATCCTTGATTATTAACATTCATCATCATGATTACGTCCGTGGGATTTGGTAGCAACTTAATGATCATAGTTAACCTTTTATACCTAGGTTTAGGGTTAATGAAATTAACCTATTGTAATACTTATCAATTCCCTACTGATTTTATCCTACACTATACTAGTATGATGCCATATTATAATTCTTTATGTACTAATGCCCTAATCTAGAAGGCAGAGTATAGGAGTGTGAGTTCTATTTCAAGTAGTAATTGTCATGGAATGAATTATGTGTTCAAGCACGCAACAATACAATCAACATAAAATATACTATGCCCAAAGTAATCATTAATTCCTACAATTAGTTAACAATACAATCAACATAATAATCCTCAGTTATTCAATTATAATTATGATAATATGAAGGATGGGAATGTATATTTATGGTTTATTATGGGCTTTAAAAACACTTATCATGTTCATTTTTATTAATAACTCAATTAAGTTAATAATATGAGGCTCATGGAAACCCATTGACTATATTGGTGACTAGTTAAACCCCATGATGGTATGCCTATTTGGGAATGATTTTAAGATCTTACCCTATTTTGTGTTTAAATGTGCATCTATCTTTTGTGACTAAGCTCATGTTGATGGTGGTTATAACTATTCATTTAAGTGGATAAATGAATAGATGCTTATAATGCTTAATTTATTGTTGTTAATTGAAAGACTGACATAGGTGGTGGATAACTTACTATTATGTTTTTATTAATATGTTATATTTCTCTTAACTTAGTAATCAATATTAGTGTTTCTTGTGGGATTTAAGAACACTTATCAAGTTAATAGTAGAAGGATCATGGAGACAAATTGATTGTATTGTTGTTTGCTTCAACCTGATGGTATGCTTATTTAGGAATGATTTTGTGCTCGAGGGTTGGATATTAAATAATACATATAATTATTATGTGTTTAATGAATGATTATGTCATAACTAATCCAAAATTCCTTCAAGTAGTCAACAACACAATTAACATAATAATCCTTAGTTTTTCAGTGATAATTATGCTAATGTGAAGGATGGGCATGTATAAATATTTATTTTGGGATCAAAAAACATTTATCATGTTATTTATTCTTGATAACTCAATCAAGTTAATGATAGAAGGCTAATGAAAATCCATTGGATGTATTGTTGACTGCTTGAACCTAATGGTATGCTTATTTGGGAATCATTTTAAGATCTTACCTTATTCTATCTTTAAATCTACATCTATCTTTTGTGACACAACTATTCCCCTAAATGGTGATATGAATGGATGTTTCTAATGTTTAAATTCTTGATGCTAATGGAAAGAGTAACATACGTGGTGGATAAATTACTACTATGTTTCCCTCAATACTATGTTTCTATTATTAACTTAGTACCCAATATTAGTGTTTTTTATGGGATTATAAAACATTAATTTTGTTCCTTTTTTGTTGATAAAAATTAAGCTAATAATAGAAGGATCATGGAAACCCATTGGTTTTATTACTTAATAGATTGACTATATTGCTAACTTCTTTCACTCTTGATGGTATGCTTATTTGGGAATTATTATACTTTTGATTCATATGTGTTCATTGAATTATGTGTATCATATCTTAATTACACAAACTATTCATTAAACTATGAGTTTCATGAATGATTATTACCTAAATAATCATTAATTAATTAATGTTTGTTGTGGGTTTGTATAACACTAATTTATGCTCTTTTCTATTCACAACTCTATCATGTTAATAATAGAAGGCTCATAGAAACCTATTATCTATATTGTTGTTTGCTTGAGCCTAATGGTATGCTTAGTTGGGAATCATTTTAGGATATTACCTTGTTCTATCTTTAAATATACATATATATTTTGTGAATTAGTTATTCCCTTAAATGGTGATATGAGTGGATGATTCTAATGTTTAATTTCTTATTGCTAATGGAAAGAGTAACATATGTGGTGGATAACTTACTAGTACATTTATCTCAATGTTATGTTTCTATTATTAAGTTAATACCAAGTATTAGTGTTTCTTATTAGATTGTAGAACACTTATTGTGATCCTTTTTGTTCATAAATCTATCAATTTAATAATAGAAAGATCATGGAAACTCATTGGCCGCAATTAATATTTTTGAGGTAGAGTTGATGTTTTGTGTGATAGTGTTTAGCTAGATTAAAAAGGTATAGAGTTCAAATTCATTTATATATAGCATATCCAAATATTATTATGCATTTATTTCATATACATTCAATAAATTATATGTATCATATCCTAACTATACAAACTATTTAACATACTATGCATTGAATGAATGATTAAGGCCTAAGTAATCATTAATTCCTTCAAGCAGGTAGCAATACAACCCACATAAAACAAACCCAAATTTATTACACAAACTAAGATGATATGCCTCTTTGAGATGATTTCTTAAAGGAATTCATGTTTTGGGGGTAGAGTTAGATTTTTATGTCAATAATGTTTAGTTATGATAAGTAAGATTCATGAGAAGTGAGGCGTTTAATGGTACACCCTATTGGGTTTATATCACTTAATTTATTTATTTAATTTTGGAATTATAGTAAAGATAATAATTTAAGGAGATACATTATAATGTAGTATATGAAATCTTATAATGTAATATAGGGTAAATATGCACATTATCAAGAAATGTTTGGCTCAAACTCTTTAAAGATCACCCTATCAAAGTTTTGAGGTTATGGGGTTGCCAATTTTTTTGTTTTATTGGTGGTGGATAACATATTATTTAATCATAAGTGGTGGATAACATAGTACTACATTTCTCTCAAATGATTCAATAATACACCTAACATAGAAAAAACTATGACCTAACTAATCATTAATTTCTTCAAGTGGCCAAAAATATAGTCAACATAATACTCCTTAGTTATTTAGTGATAATTATGATAATGTGAAGGATGGGCATGTATAATTGTTTATTTTGGGATTGAAAAAAACTTATTGTGTTCATTTTTTTTGATAACTCAATCAAGTTGATACTAGAAGGCTAATGGAAAACAATTGGCTTAATTGTTGACTATTTGAACCCTAATGGTATGCCTATTTGGGAATGATTTTATTATCTTTCTAATGCTTAATTTTCTATTGCCAATGTAAAGTGTCAAACATAGGTGGTGGATAACATAGTAAAATGTTTCTATGAACATTATGTATCTTTGAACTTAGTTCTCATTATATGTCTTTCATGTGGGATTGTAAAACTCCTATTGTGTTTTTTATTTACATAACTCTATAAATTTAATAATAGAAGGATCACATAAGGACATTGAATGTAATTTTTCGTAGGATTATGGAAAACATATATGTCTTACATATATCTATTTGATATGAACCATTGGTTTATATAATGGTCTACTATTGTCCATCTTATTATAGTCTATATAATGCCATACATCTTTCTTGTCTATATAATACCCTTCAAATTATGTAAATTATGTATAGTGGTTTAATATATATTACCCTTTTTTTTATCTTTATATGATAATTTGATATGTCTATTGGTTCCTTTCCTTCATGTAAAATGATTGATTATTTTAGTTTTAATGTGAAGATTAGCATCCCCAATGCTTAAGATAATACTTAGTATTGATAATGAACAACAGTAGACCATTATATAGACTGATGGTTCATGGTTCCTTTCCTTTATGTAAAAATATGGATAATTTGGTCAACAGATCAATGGTAGACCATTATATATACTAATGGTTCATTGGTTTATTTCCTTTATGTAACAAGATGGATAATAGTATCAATAGACCAATAGTAGACCATTATACATACTTATGGTTCATTGATTTATTTCTAGCTAGAACATTAAAATAGACAACTCAAAAAGTGGCATGAGTTTTGAAAATAATGATAACAGAAATAACATTTTGATTGATTATTAACATTCCTAATGACAATGGTGGTGGATGGTTAAGAAAAAAAAAAGTTAATGAAAACAACATTGGTCAAAGAAACAACAATGTTTAATGTAGAATTTATGGCCAGAGCATTAACAGAGTGGATGGGGATGAGTGAGGAGTCAACATATAATGTGGTAGTCCATGCCAAATGCTACTACTAGTTATGATTATAAGTATCCCCAATGTTTAAGATAATACTTAGTATTGATAAATAATAATAGTAGACCATTATACAGACTGATTATTCACTAGTTTCTTTCTTTTATGTAACAAGATGGACAATAGTGTCAATAGAACAATGGTAGACCATTAGACATACTGATGGTTCATTACTTTATTTACCTTATGTAACAAGATGGATAATAGTGTCAATAGACCAACATTAGACCGTTATACAAACTGATGGTTCATTACTTTCTTTCATTAATGTAGAAACATGGACAACAATTTTAATATAAAGGAATCAAAATTCTAAACATTCAAATTATTTTATAGTATAAAGCTAGAATACAAAGGTATAGAGTTCAAATTGCTTTATTTATAACATATCTAAGAATGATACACATAATGTAAAGGTTATTACATAGACATTGAATCTATATACAGTTTTATTTTTGGAAAAAATGTGAATACTTGATCTATGTATACCATTAAAATGAATGTAAATCCTATGATTTTTACCTTACCTCCAAGAAAATTGATAAATATCTTTGTAGCTTTGATGGTATGGCTGTATAAATTGACAATGCGACTATATACTGAGAGAAAATGCTTAAATGGATAAATATGGATGTTATATTATGGAGGGAGCATATGGATCTTTGTCATGATCACTTTCTTATTGTTATTCTATTATATAATAATGCATTTTCATGGAAACATGCATACTCAATCTTTGAATAAGAATGTAACATATTATGCCATACATTAGGGTATATGATCCCCCATTACATTTCATTATGATCTATACACACATGGATCTTGTAGATGGTTATGAGGTTGTGAAGTTAAACTTTAGTAGATGGTGTATAGAGTGCCAATAAATATAGTAACTAATTGGGATGTATAGGTTAAATGAAAGCATGGTCATCCATGATAAACATTCAATTATCATAAATTATTTGGGTTGGATAAATTATTATATATTCCATTATGAGTGTAACTAGGTGATACATTTAGTGTGGGATATCATGTTAGTAGTTCAACTTCACATCCCCTTTGGTTACTTTATCTACATGTACTTTATCCATTTCAATAACATGTTAGCTAGTTGAAAACATGATCTTATGTGAAGGGGTGTGAGATTTGAAAATGATTATTTAATATTAAATTTATCATCACTTACATTATCCCTTTAACACTTTGTCGATGGGCCCCACATATTACATCATTGATTTTGAGATCATGTTATATGTACTAGCTAGTTACGCTCACAATTGAGGATGTAATAAGTGAGGCCCATCATTAGAGGGGTAAAAGGCCAATAGAATAGATGAAGAGGAGGATGGTAGATAGAGTATCTAGTAGGAACATGTAGGTTAACTATCATCATGACCTCCATGTGCATTTTAGATACTCCTAGGGTAGACAATGTATCCAACAAACATGTGGAGGTAAAATATTAACATGATCTCTACATTCCTGTTGGATACTTTGAAGGTATATGGAGTATCTATTAGGCACATGGAAGTCAAATGTGAGTATGACCTCAATGTGCTTGCTATATAATCTAAGGGTTAATAAAGTATATATTAGGCACATGGAGGTCAACTACATGTGTGACCTCCACATGCCTATTATATACTCTAAGCATCCCTCCCTTCTAGAAATTTTGTTGGCCTATTATCCCTTTGATAATGCACCCCACTTCTTACATCTTATATTATCCATGGGGATTAACATACCAGTGAATGTCCAGGCTCATGGCTAGGTTAACATTCATCAACATGTTAATGAAAACAACAATGGTTAAGATAAAAATAATAGTTAAGGAAAACACTAATTGAAAACTAAATGTTAATATACATTGAATGCTGAATTGTTACTTATGTACTTTTCCCATGATCAAAGACTATACTTATTCTCATCTACCATTACACTATTCATTTTCTACCTATGCAGGAGTTTATTAGCCAATATTACAAATAATAACAATTGAGGCAAATGATAGTGGTTATCCAAATGCTAGGGATGAAGGAAAATGAAATGTTAACCTCAAATTATCATTCTTCATTTATACAGTTAGTCACTCCTCTTCCCTTTGTCAATGGGGATGGATTATTACATCCTTATTGTGATCTCATGGTGAATGTATCAAATGGTTATGCTTAGTATCAAAGATGTAAAAAGTTATTCCAATCATCAGAGGGCATACAGGCAAACAAAATAGATGGAGGGGGGAGGGTAGATAGAGTATCAAATATGCACATAGAGGTCAACTATTAACATGACCTCCATATGCATGTTAGATAATTTGAGAGTAGATGGAGTATAAAAAAAGAACATGGAGGTCAACTATCAATTCACCTCCATGTGCTTGATGGATAATTCAAGAGTAGGAAAAGTATTTAGTAGGCATGTGGAGGTAAATTGTTAGTTTGAACTTCACATGCCTATTGTATAATTTGAGGGTCCCTCCTTTCCATTCATTATGTTGGCTTATTAAACCTTTGATGATGAGCCCTAATTCTTACATCCTCAATTACTTTCATGCCTTTCCCCTATTCCTTTTATTTTTTTCCATGACCCTATTCCCTTTTGACCTATACATAAGCTCATGTGCCCATTACCTAGTTCCATAAGTGTGAACCACATTCATAGGAGTATCCTAGAGGAGGTGATTACTATATCGATTGGTTACCTAAAATGAATTGGATTTTTTGGATTATTGAATCTTGAACCCCATTTTAAATTTGGTTATCATGGACAACATTGTATTTTTTAAACTTGTATTATTTTGTATTTAAACTTGTATTACATTGTATTTAAGATTTTATAATTTATAATGTGAAACATTCCATTTTTTTCCACAAAAATTGATATAGAGTCTTAATTTAAATATTATTGTTTTTTTTTTACAACTAAATATATTATGTCATATTTTGAGATCATTCGGCATAACCTATAATGTCATCCATAGTGGCAGTGGAGGTATTAGTGTAAGATTTCAATTTTTTTCTTTCTATTTTACTATTATACCATAATATTAACCCTTTTTTGACATTCATTTGACTATCATATGAGATATTTTATTCTTTCTTGGATACAATAATTAAAAAATTTTAAAATATTGATTATTTACCCCATAATTCTCTCCATTATGTGATCAAGAGTAAATAAAATTGTCAATCAATAAAAATGAATCTACTCACTCCATATACACTCCCTCTCATTTTAATTTTCATGCCTTTATTTTTTGGCGATGGTAGAATAAAGGAAGAAGAACACTGCAGCTCAAAGTAAGTATGTTTTATTTTACTAGATATTTTAATTGATAAATCATGATATAATATGTCCATATAATGGGATTACAAATCCTTTAATCTATAAATTGGAAATATAATAAACTACACTTTTATCATACATAAATTGGACATATAAATTATTTACATAATACAGATAATGCATTACACTTATATCCCTTCCATAAATAGGAAATGCATATAAATAATTATATTTTTGTTTTCTTCTCTCTACATGAGTGTATGCCTTTGTTATTATTAAGTTTTTATTGTCATTAGTATATAGTGATCTAATATAATTTCTATTACATGGTGTGTATGTAATCTTATAAGTTGATTCTATGAATTTTATTGACCCAAAACATAACTATGATCCTTTCAAGATACTTCACTCATTGAAAATTGAATTATCTCCAATAAAGTTGCATGACACAACTGAATGAGGAAAAAATAAGGTGTATAGTGTTTCATAATCATTTGGTGGAGTAGAAGAAATGCCAACACAAATAATTAAAGACACATTGGCTGAACTAAATGACATTGATTTGGTAATATGAAAACATTATATGGTTTTAGGTTGATTTATTTAATTATTTAAGTGATTATAAGCTGTACAAAACACTAAAAATTTATCATTTCTGATTTGACCTTAGATATAGACAACCATTGGTGGTCCACATCCAACACAAGATGTTAATGTTGCTAAACCTGGACCTCAATATCCCTCAGTTAAAAATGTTATTACTCTGAATTGATGGTATTCAAAATTTAACCATTATATTCCTATGATTAATCATGATTTTAACTTTTAACTGGTTCATTTATTGTTCAGCCTTTTAATGGGAATGTGGATAGTCATCAACATGCTAAACTTAGGATAATATTCACTAAGTTCCTCTAATAACATCATAGAGAAAGGGAACAATCAGGAAAGGTGGTAAGTTTTTATCAATTTGTTATATCCAAGTGTTAATATTCATTTGTTCAATCATAAATTCAAATAATAACTAGTGCATTACTTTTGTAGTGAATTAATGGTAGGGAGGATGTATTCACTACTTCCATTCATAATAAGAGTATAAGAATTAAATGGATGAAACCATGATTTGAATCATTATTATGTGCACATGGACAACCTTTTTCCATGAATAAGGTAATATGGGAGAAGGGAATATGTGGGGTTTATGAGTTTATGAAATCAGTATGAAACTTGATTGTGATCATAGTTTTTATATTTTATCTACAAATTAACCTATTATTATCTATGAAGAAGAAATAAAATCAAATATTTCATTAGAGGAAGAGGATGATCTAGATTATGGCATTGCAAATGATTCCCCTAATATAATGGTAATTTTTCTTTCACATTTTTGCATTTTCATTTCATACATATATCTTATCGCATACCTATTTGATATTTTTAACTATTGCACTTCTTTGTTAGGTAAATAATGGTAGTGATGATATCCATACACATGTTTCATTAGATGTCAAGTAATTTAAAAATTATGAGCCACTAAAATATTCCTTGACAACGTCTTTACATGCACACAGGCCCAACTAGAAGGAGAAGGTAACATGTCAAGATATAGGATTGTTTTTAAAACTCATATGAAACAAATTTGTGATATTGTTTTATTACTTTTACATGCATAGGGAAATGTTACCCTCCCTCACATGAAGAGAAAAATAATGGAATGAATGACCCCTACAACCTCTTTGCATGGATGTGGGCATAGAAAAAAAGATAAGGTAATATGTTTCGATTTTCATATGTTTGTTTAAGTAATATGAAACATGATTATAATATTGTTTCATTATTTTTACCTTCATAGGAACCTGTTATCCTACTTCACAAAAATATCAAAAGACTGGAACACATTACATCTTTAACCTCTTCGAGTGCACATGAACATCCTTCAAAAGGCAAGGTAAAACGTGGGGAATTGTGAGTTTTTTAAAATTGCTACAAAACATGTTTTTGATATTTCTTTTTGCTTTTACTTGCATAGGAACATGTTACCATCTTTGAATAATAAAGATACTCAAATGTTTCCTGTGAGCATGAAGATGATGTCAAATTTTAGCTACCACAATATTTCCCCAGTGATATGCCATTATCTTCACATTGTATAAGGGTAATTCTCCCATGCTTTTATATTTTCAATTTAGACGCATATTCTATGAGTTTGAAATTATAAATTCTTGTTTAATTTGAACCTATTGATGTGTGTAGATTATCTTTGAGTATGAGAAGTATGGCTACATTATTATTCAAAAGTTTGGATATAGGGACCAATTCTATTGTATTTTACCATAATTTCTTATATTGTATGAATGTGGAAAATTTTTTTGGTCAAAACCAAAATTCAATTCACACTTGCTCAAATGTACATGTTACCTCCCATTGTAGATCATCAAGCATCAAGGAATCCTATAAATAAAAGACAATGGACGTTTATGAAATGGAATTTACAGTAAAAAATATATGAGATGTGTAGACATGAGAAAGTTGATTTAAAAAAAGAAAATGTTTATGACTCTAAAAATTTGAGCCAAGAAAGGTTGGTAGCTATAAAAAGTCAAGATTTACAATTTCCAAGAAAATAAAGAGGAAAGGAGCTAGGAGATTATAAGGTGGAAGGAATTTATGAAAGTAAGTTATACATTATGTGTTTTTCATTAGATTTATTTATTCATCAATACATTCACATCTTGTGCTTACAAAAGTTATGAAACTTGACAGGAAAAATAAAATACCTTGGATACAAATAATAATGTGAAGGGGAGAAGATGATAATTGAAGGAGAAGGTATATTTGTTTATCCTTAACTTTTAAATCACTCTTGATCTTGAATCAAATGTCTATGGTTTTTATTTTTTATTTATGAAAGTAATTGTATTCATTTTTTGTAATAGTAGGACAAGGATGGTTCAACACAAACTAAGGAATGAAAGAGGAGAAGATATTTTTGGATAAATATTTAATGTTTTATGACTTATTAATTTTGTGGAAATTTAATATTTATTGTGATACATGATGTCAAATGCTATGACATACTGAAGAGGGTGGAAATGTGATCTCAGATCCTATAATGAGACTTTTTTCCATAAGGGAAATGTATGTAGATATTTCTCTTTAGTAAATAAAATGTGTCCAAATAGGGAAAGAATTCCAATTCAGATTCAAGAATCACCTCAAAATATTTTCACATGTTGTATTTTTTGTAATGGATAGTTCATTAAAAAGGGAATGTATTATGAATCTTTTGTCTTTCTTTACTTGTTTTTTTGGGTCTTGATCACATGTTTGATGCCTACAAGTGCCATTTGTGTTGTATGATTTTTTTGTCTTTCTGTGTTGGTTATTTGGTTCTTGATCATAGTCATGTGTTTGGTCCATTGACTAGGTTTTTGAATTAATGAGTTAATTTTATTTAAACTAAGTTGAGTGTTTTTTATTTTTAATTATCTTCTTTGAAACCCTACTCAGATGTCATTCATAAAAAATAAAACATGTACAATATGTAAAGCCATTGAAGTCAATCATATTATCCAAATCAAATTCATCTTGGCCATCATTATGTATTTTCCCATACTTAGAATTAATGTTATGTAATAAATCCTTATTTTTGAGTTTCACCCCACACCATTGATAATGATGTACTATGGGATCTGTCATATATGATTCCCTCACATGGAATTTGAACATTTAGGTATTTGTCATCATTATAATGGATATAATTTAATTAATATAACATAAGGTTAATTTATAAATATCACCTCTCTTCAACTTGAAACAAGGGTTTCACTACATTGTGCCTCTATTATAGAATAGTGTTGTAGCCAAACATACACACCTTCAACAATGATCATGTTTTATAGATACTACCTTGATGGATGAATGGAATTGAAATAATAAACATTCCCTTACATAAAAAACATTTCAAAATAAAATATGAAATCAAATGTCCATCTCGTCCTCACTAATTAAGTGTAATATGAAGGGGATGAATGAGATCTTAGTATATTAGGAAGAACTATTTAAAAATATTATTTCATATGAATAATAAAAGCTTGGTTCATTTATATTTCAATTTAGGTTTATCCTTAGCATATAAATCTTGAGATAAACCTTGATATGGTTGTAACATGCATATAAGGGTCACAAAATTAATTATGTCTTAGAAATTGGATTAATATGCATGTTATATATCTTGACCTTGCTAAATTATTTTAACAATGATTGAGATCATCATGTGTTATGAAGATTTACATTCTATAAATTCATTTGACTCAATTATAAGAATACATTATTAATATAGTATGATTATTTTTTATTCAAAATATTTATATTAGATAGTATAATAAAAGGACATACACAAAACCTTAAGATTTTGACACTACCCATGGTGTGCTACACAATAATTCTATCAATGAATGGACAAACACACATAAAACATCCCATGGTGTGTTTCATATCCTCCATATAGAGCATGATAAAGTATTTGATGCATAAAATACATGAGTTCATCAACTGAGAGTCCTATTAGTTCCATCTTAGCTTTTACTACCATTCCATGATGGATACAACCATGTTAAATAATAGAGACAACAAATTGTGTTGAAACAATTTTTTTTAGAATAAAATATTAAGCTAACCCATGCCTTTGACATGTTCAATGGCACATGGAATGTACCATCTAAAAGTTTCATGTGTGTATTTTTGTCTCCAAATCTTGTACCCTAGAAGAGGATGTTCATGCCTCTTCTAGATTTGGGCAATATTGGGACATTTCCAAGCATGTGGGTGTGCCTATAGGGGAAATGAACCTTTAGATTTAAAGGGGCTATCTCCTTGTATGTATCTCTATAGAACCACTTATGTCTAGACCAATATTCTTGAAGGTAAAAGAATTATAAATTGTAGAAAGGAAACATATTTTAAGAATGGTGATGCACCAAGATTTTCTTCCACATGAATGTCATATCCTATTGCAAAATAAAACAAAAAGTAAAGACCCCTTTTCAAGTTCTAGAGATTCTAACATGAATATTTCAATATAGAGGTGAGATGCATGAAAGAATAAGAGGGGAATGAACTGAAAGGAAAATTACACATTAAATAATAGTTAACACTCTTACAATAGTTCCATACACTTAAACATACTCTAGATGACCTATTAGATCAAGAATTCTTGCTCAGGCATGAAGGATAGAGGACAAAAGGATGAAAAATCATCACATGATATCATTGTACATCACTTATACACTCAGGTAATTGTTCAAAACTTTGATAGAGAGGATTTTACTAATTCTCAAAGGCAACATGTGATATCATTCCAGCAGGGCTTTACCATACACAATGTGGATGATTTTCCACTAGCCAAGGGGTTGTTTATATAAAAATAAGGAAGAGAGAGGAAAGAATTTGGTACCAAGGAGAGGAATCAATTTTTTTGAAGTCACCATCTTCATTTGTAATCATCTTTACAAAGGATGCTTGCTCAAGCCATTTGGTTGATCCATGTCATCAAAAGTTGTTACACATTTGGTCCTGCTCTCTCAAAGATGCTTTTGAAAAATTTGTATCAACAAAATAAGGATATTCTTGGTTGAGTCATGGCATAAAAATGGTTATTTCAAGGGATTCCACCTATTATATATTTGTCTCTTACATTAAGTTTGGATTTTTCCTTCTTCTTTGATTGGTCTTCAAGGAATGACTCAGATCCTGGTCTATCAATGGTGATTTGAGCTCTCCCATTAGCTCTATGGATGAAGGATGTGGGCCCTTGGATCTGACTGAATCCTCTTATCTTAAACACCAATAGTTAGCTTACTATCTTCAAGTTGATGTTTAATCAACTGTAATTTCACTTGGGAATTTCATTTGGCCATCCTGTTTTGGGATTTATGTTTATGGCTTGTCAGAAGGATTGTTGTAGACAAAAAGTCTACAAGAATTCCTTCAAACTTCTTTCAAAGGTCAGGGCTTGGAAAGTGACCCTTCATAAATTTTTGAAGGGCACTTTGGAAGGGAAAGTGACCCTTCAAAACTTTTCAAAGGGAACTTTAGAAGGGAAAGTGATCCTTTAGAACTTCCTAAACGACACTTTGGAAGGAAAGTGACCCTTTAGAACATTTTGAAGGGCACTTTGGAAAGGAAAGTGACCCTTCGAAACTTTTTGAAGGGCAGTTTGGAAGGGAAAGTGACCCTTCAAAACTTTTTGAAGGGCATTTTGGAAGGGAAGTGACCCTTCGAAACTTTTTGAAGGGCACTTTTGAAGGGAAGTGACCCTTAGGAACTTTATGAAGGGCACTTTGGAAGGAAAGTGACCCTTTGAAACTTTTTGAAGGGCACTTGGAATAGAATGTGGCCCTTCAAAACTTTTTAAAGGGCACTTGGAATAGAAAGTGGCACTTTAGAACTTTTTGAAGGGTACTTGGAAGAGAAAGTGTGCCTTCAAAAAAGTTTAAAAGGGCACTTTGGAGGAGAGTGGCACTTCAAAAAAAAACTGAAGGGCACTTTGGAGGAAATTGACCTTTAGAAAAGTTTAGAAGAGAACTTTGGAGAGAGAAATAACCCTTCAGATTTTGTTTGAAGGGCAATCTAAAGAGAGAGAGAGACCCTTCATAAAAGTTTTGAAGCATAATCTTTTAGGAAAAGATAGGCTAAATTATTTTAGACTTTTTTCTGAGACAAATAATCTGAGACAAAAAACTTGAAATAAAGGATTCCTTTAGGAACAGGCAGAGAGAGAATTCTTTTTTAATTTTTGTCTGAGACAAAAAGTCTAAAATAATTCCTAGGCTTGGACAAAAATCCCAAAATAAAGGAACCTTTCCAAAAGAGATAACACTCAGGAAAAAGGGGTGAAAAACACTTGAACAAGGCTGAAACAAAGCTTCTGAAGAAGAGAAAACAACTGGTTTCTTTCATGAGTCCTTTACAATTGAATTGAAAATAGATAAGAGATGCTAAAATTAGCTAATGGAAATTTCAAAACAAGGATAAAAGTTTTGTCTAACATGTATGTCTCATAATGAAATGTAATGGGGCTTCATTCATCATGCCATATGTAAATTACTTATTATATTCATATTCAAATGCTGAGTATGGAAGTCATCATGAAAATGCATTATTATAAAGTGGAATAATAAAAATAAATTTATCATCATAGACACCCCTTTTCTTCATCCATAATACAACATTTGAATTTACTCATTTCAACATTTCATCTGGGTATGAACTCACACTGTAACTTTATACAACAACATCATCAAAGATAAAAGGATGTAAATACACTTTTTTGGAGGTAAGGGATAACTCACAAGATTTATATTATTTGTAATGGTATAAAATTATTAATTATATACATTTACTATTTGTAAAACACCATTTATTATAGTCTATTTAATGCCCTACATCTTACTTATCTATAGAGAATACCCTCTACATTCTGTGTAATGATTTCATATTGTCTATTTTGTTACCTAAAAGAAATGAGCCAATGAACCATCAGTTTCTATAATGGTCTACTGTTGACCATCTTATTTTATTTTGTATAATATCTTACATGTTGGTTAGTTATATAATACCCTTTACATTATGTGTAATGGCCCACTATTGTCCATCTTGATATTTAAATGAAAAGAACCAATGAAACATGGGTCTATATAATGTTCTACTATTGTCCATATTATTACAATCTGTATAATACCCTACATCGTGGTTGTCTATATAATAACATTTATAATGTGTAATGGTCTACTAATATCCATCTTATTATAGCCTATATAATACCTTACATCTTGGTTGTTTGTATAATACCATTTATAGTATGCGTAATGGTCTACTATTGTCCATCTTGATATAAAGGAAAGGAACCAATGAACCATGGTTGTGTATAATGGTCTACCATTGCCCATCTTATTACAGTCTATATAATACCCTACATCTTGGTTGTCTGTATAATACCCTTTACATTATGCGTAATTGTCTACTATTTTACCTCTTGGTACATAAAAGAACAAAATTAATGAACCATCAATTTATATAATGGTGTATTTTTTCCATCTTATTATAGTATTTATAGTTCCCTACTTATTAATTGCCCATATAATACCCTTCATATTCTATATAATGGTGTATTATTTTCCATTTTGCTACAATGTTTTTAATAACCAATGAAAATGCATGTCATTATATTACGATGTTTTTGTTTGTTCAATAATGGACATAAATAAAAATAAAATGAAAGTAACTAATGAATATGTCAAGAGGAAACTGATTGACATTTTGAGTGTCAATTGTGATCTCAATAATTAAAATTCAAGTGACATCCCTTCATAGGATTATATATCTGTCAGTGTCATATACTTACTAAATATCCATGGTTTTGTTTCTATGTAGCTTCTAAGAGGCCCACTGCCACTTACCCAAGTAATTTTGTGGACCAAAATTAAACTCTTGAGAAAATGAATGTAAAGGTGGATGATGACCTTCGAGAATGTGAACTAAGGCATGTAAAGATAGGGTCTGATGTATGGGAGGAATGGGAAAATGTTAGAAAATAAAGGGATGAAACCTAAAGGAAAAAATTAAATCAATTAATACAATTATATCATCTCTAAAAAATGAGAACAAGGAACTAAATATTTGTATTGAATATGTATGGAAATAAAAACTATAGGATTAAATGTGGCTCGAGGATCAAATTGTATTATTGAGGGTATATGAACCTATGGAAAGTGCTACGGATATTGATTTGGAATAAGAGAATTATAGGAATGTAAGACAAAATAAAATGTATGAGGAAGAGATCAAAGTGTGGACAAAATTTTCAATCCATCTTATGACTTTTCCTACAACAACTCCCACTGTATCCATGCTTCCTAACTCCAACACTGATAACAATGATCATACTTAGTCTACTCATTTACTATGGTTCATTTCACTATATTTATGTAATTTTAAGTTGTATATGGTTCGTTTCATAGTAGCTTTTAACCTTTTAGTTATTTTAGTTTCTACCTATTGTAAAATATGAATATGTATGCCTCACAAGAATGTGAAATTTGAAAAAAATCCTACCACCATGTGTGGATAATTGGCTAAATAAAGTATGGATGATTTAATAACACATGAAATATTTATCATGGATTCTTTAATTAAAATTTATGTTAACTTTTATTTATGTTATAAATTTATTGTCAATGGTAATATAAAATCTATAAAAAAGAAATAAATCATGTCATAACTTGCTAACACTCTTATGGGGTTTGTCAATAACAAAGTGAACCCCTAATTGGGTATTCTAAACAATGTTCAAAGTGATAATTCCAAGATTATGTGCTAAGTGATTACATCCTTAATACAAGGCCCATCCTTATTAACTTTACACAATAGATTTTTTTACCAATGGAACCACTTGGTGATGATGTAATCATTATCATCAATTGAGATTTGTAACCATTATTATATTAACCACACGTAATAATACATACTAATATCACTTTTAAAATTAAGTATCATGAAAAAACTTTGAAGAGCATAACAAAAATTTCATTCATTTACAATATTGAATACTAACTTTACATGGTAATACATGGTAAGTTCTCTCTACCAAGAGAGAACCCTCAACTCATTGCTTCTACATACATTCTCTTACTCCTTCATACTCTCCAAAAAATACCCTAATTTAAACACATAACATATATAATGGAAATACTGAAAATAAAGAAAAAAATTTGACATAAACTAACATGTATGCCCTCTTAAACCCCCTTAAAATCTACAATGTAATTCCATGTTGGGCATCTCAAAGTATTTGATCTAGCATCATTGGTAACATGTCATGGTCGTAGTGATAATTATGGTGTATGCTTTTCATAATTTGTATTCAAATATGACACAAAAAGTGGAACAAGGGGCTCATTAACAATGTATTATAATTGTATAAGTGGCAAAGCCATGCTAGTATGATTTGATGAAGTACCACCACTACTTGATCTACCCCATATTTCAATTGATTTCACATCCCCAACATCCTATACATATTTGATCCTCACATCCACAAATTGTTGCACAAGTGAAATTACCTATCTATGAAGTGTGGTTAGCTTCTCATCTCTTACACAAATCTTACCAGACATTTGGTCACACATTAATTTAGAATTTCTTTCAACAACCACATTCTCTACATTTTGATCATATCTAGTCATAAGACCATGAAGAAGAGATACATAGTACGAACCTTTAAATTTTATAAAATTAGTAATTAGAGTATAATTAAAGGTTATCACTTCTTTCCTCATACAATAAATAAAATAATCATATTTGAAACACGCATTGATTGTATCATAGAAAAAAACAATATGCAAGACATATGTTGTACATAATCTTATGCAAAAAATGAAAACATTTATCAAACATAAGCATATTTAAGAATCATATAGTCATCAGATGTTAATGAAATGAATTTGACACACCCTATCCTAAAAAATTTCATAGGTTTATCCTTAGAGAATGTAAGCAAATAAAAAACTGACAATGTACATCTTTACCATACATTACATTAATAGATTGAATATAAGGCTACAAATGAAAACTTTCCAATGCCAACTAATACTACAGTATGTCACTCTTTCTATCAATAAAAAGAAATCACACATTAGAAACATCCATTCATATCACCATTTAAGGGAATAGTTATAACCACCTTCAACATGAGCTGAATCATAAAAGATAGATGCAGGTTTAAAGATAGAATAGAGTAATATCCTAAAATCATTCCCAAGTAAGAATTCCATCAAGTTAAATAAGTCATGAATATATTCAATGGGTTTCTAAAATCCTTTGATTATTAACTTGATAGAGTTATAAACAAAAAAATATAATAAGTGTTTTGTAATCCCATAAGAATCACTAATATTGCATACTAAGTTAAGAGAAACATAACATTGAGAGAAACATAGTAGTAAGATATCCACCACCTATGTCACTCTTTCCACTAGGACATTAGTAACATGAAATGAAACATTTAAAACATCCGTTCATATCACTATTTAAGTGACTAGGTATAAACACCCTCAGTATGAACTGAGTCATAAAAGATAGATGTCAATTTAAAGATAGAAAGGGTAAGATCATAAAATCATTTCTAAATAAGCATATCATCAAGTTCAAGTAGTAATGAATATAGTCAATGGGTTTCCATGATCCTTCTATTATTAATGTGATAGAGTTATGAACAAAAAGGAACACAATAAGTGTTTTACTATCCCATAAGAAAAACTAATATTGTGTACCAAGTTAAGAGAAGTGGTGGATAAATTACTACTATGTTTCTCTCAATTTTATGTTTCTCTTAACTTATTACCTAGTATTAGTGTTTCTTATGGGATTATAAAACACTTATCAAGTTAATAATAGAAACATAACATTGAGATAAATATAGTAGTAAGCTATCTACCACCTATGTCACTCCTTCCATTAGTAATAGGAAATTAAACATTAGAAACATCCATTCATATCACCATTTAATGAAATAGTTGATTCTCAAAATATATATGCATATTTAAAGATAGAATAAGGTAAGATCCTAAAATGATTACCAAATAAGCATACCATTAGGTTCAAGCAATGAAAAATACATCTAATGGGTATTTCATGAGCCTTATTTTATTAACTTGATTGAGTTATCAAGAAAAATGAACATAATAAGTGTTTTTTCAAGCCCATAATAAATATTAATATATGCCCATATTTTATATTAGTAAAATTATCATTTAAAAACTAAGGAGTATTATGTTGACTATTTTTTTGACTACTTGAATGAATTATGGATTAGTTATGGCATGATAATTAATTCAATGCATAATTTATTAAATAGTATATGTAATTAGGGTATGATACCTATAATTCATTGAATGTATAATTCATTCAATGTCAGTTAATAATTCAAATAGAACTTACATTCTTATACTTTGCCTCCCACAATCAGACAATGACTATATTGTTAATTGCTTGCATCCCTGATGGTATATTTATTTGGGAATTATTATGCATTGAATTCATATGCATTCACTAAATTATATGTATCATATCCTAATTACACAAACTATTAAATAAAGTATGCATTACATGAATGATTATTCCCTAATTAATCATTAATTCTTTGAACCAGTCAACATAAAAATACCCCAAATATATTACACAATCTAAATTGATATGCCCTTTTGAGATGCCAAATTGATATTATGCTAAAGGGTTAGGGATTCAACAATTGAAATAATGAAATTCACTGTAGATAACCAACCTATATAGAAAAATGCCTCCCAGGGTATCTCCTATGCTTCATGATTCTTTAATCAAGTAATGTTGAATGGGATCTATAATAGGTAGAAAAGGTAATGGAAAATGAGAAATAGTATACCCTTTAAATAAGGGAAAGGTGAAAAAGTAATAAGTCAATGTTAAACTTCTAATCAATACATTTTATTTCAACTAGCATTCCCCTTAACCACTATCATTTACATTAACCATTGTTGTTTGCCTTAAATGCAGATATTTACCTTAACATGTTATTAATGGATGCTATCCCATCCATAAGCACTGGAATTTGACCACTTTATTCAGCTACATAGACATGTTATCCTAAAATATGAACACTTCTACTAGTTAAGGTGTGCTTTATTTCTTAGACTTACTCATATATCTCTCTTTTACATGAATTTTAGAAATAATTTTGGATTTTGACATGTTGAAGACATTATGTGACATTTGGTTAGAGTCCTCTTTGATATAAACATTTGATGATCCAATTTTAGGTTTGATAGTGTTTATAAATTGTTACCTTCCTTAGTTTAGTTATTGTGTAATGGTTTGATGTGTTGACCCTAAATTAAAAAATAACTTGATATCAATCAAATCATTTTATCTTAATAGAATGGGTAGATTGCTATAAATTTGTGAATTCATCTAGTTGTGGTTGACACTCTTAGTTTAATGATTTACAAGGAAATGGACCCATGTACAACCCCTATGATTTACCAAGAAAAATCCTAATTATAATGTTAATTTTACAAACCTCAAAGAAACCAAGGTTGGCCAGGGGTATATTTATTTATGCAAAGTTACCCCATATATCTCTTTCACAGTATCAAAATCCATATTTCATAGTATATATTAATAATTTTATGATTCATGCTTGATTTTTAGATAAATTTTGTGATGTGTGAAAATTTGTGAATCTATGATAGTTTGGAAAATAATGATTAGCTTCAATTGGAATGATATAATGATGGAAGATATTGTCACTACACGTGGAATGATCACTTGGATTTTGGGATTTCTTGTTTTAGATTGGTGATAGTTGTGTCCCTATAAATTTTAACCTCATGTTCAAGGGTGGTGTGTATGTCCACATGACATGATGCAATAGGTGTTAAGCACTAAATATACTGAGAGGGGGGGTTGAATCAGTATATTAAATATCTTTTACTTAATTTGATTTCTTTTCTTTAATCACTTAATCACACATTCAAGATATGCCATAAAATTGAAAAAATAATATGCACCACATAAGAGAGAGAGAGACACCATATTTTTACATGGAAACCCAAAGTGGAAAAAACCATAGAGAATAATCTCAAGTATTTGAATGAGCACCAACTCAAATTACAAAGTTCGTAAGAACCAATTTGTAGGAGCACCAACCCCTTTACCGAGCACCAACACAATAAATATTTGTGAGCACCAACCCTTCTTGTATACAAAACACAACTACCTCTCAATGTTGTTTACTCAATAAATGATAGAACTCTACAATATCTCCTGATTTTCTCTCCTGTAAAATAAATACAAACCATGCACTCTCTTTCATATTACAAATGGTTTCTCAAGCCTTTCTTTATAGCTTTCCAAATGACCTTTGGCATTCACCCTTTATTACCCTTCAATCCTCATAGAAAATGGTGCCAAACTTGCATGACCCTTCATATCCTTGCATTTGAAAAGTCACATGGTGACCCTTCATAAGCAAATGTATCATTTCCTCTTTTGTCTTTATTTTGGTGAGTTTTCATATTCCTAAAAGTGTTCCTTCATGAAAAATTGTTCCATACCCTCTTTTATATTCACATGGTGACTCTTGGAATTATTTAAGATGACTCTTCATGAGAAAATGTGTCCCATTCCTCTTTTATCTTTACCCCATGACTCTTTGACTTCTCCATGGGCCCTCTTTTAACTTATATGCAACCAAAAATATATTCATTAGTATTAAATAAATATTAACACACATTAGCAAAGATATAAATATTAAAAACACCTTTAAATGCAATAGGGCCTTTATCACCAATGCTAGACCTTGACATCAATGAAAATATTTCCAACAATCTCCCCCTTTGTCATTGATGGCAACCTCAAACTGTAACTACCACATCCTAAAACCTATACTGAACATGTCAACCTACACATACTACCATTTGAAAACCATACAGTAACTCCCTCTTACTGTAGCAACTTGTAACTATTCCCTATACCTATTTCTACACATATACTTGTATTTGTACCTATTCTTCTCCCACTTTGAAATCAATGATAAATGGCCTACTTTGAGCTAACACTTAGTTCCCCTTAATTGATACTGATCCTCAATGGTAGGAAGTAAAATAAATTACTCCCAACTTCTCCCATAGACACTCAAATATGTCTTTTGATAGTGCCTTTGTGAAAATATCTGCAATCTACTCTATAATATTGATATATTCTATCTTAACCCATTGATCTATAACTTGCACTCTCAAGAAGTGATATCTAATGGGAATATGTTTTGTTTTTGAATGCATCACTAAATTATTCAAAATATTAATAGCACTTGTGTTGTCATAAAAAATATAAATAGGTTCATCATATTTTACCTTGATATCTTCCAAAATTTGCTTCATCCAAAGCACTTGAGTACAACACAATACTACTGCAATATATTCTACTTCAGCTGTAGAAAGTGATACTAAATTCTGCTTCTTGTGTACCCATGATATTAAGATATCAATGAGGAAGAAAGCTCCTCTACTTGTAATCTTTCTCTCATCCAAGTAACCTACCTAATCTGAATAGGTATGAGCAACCAAAGTGAAAATTTTTCCCGTGGGATACCACAATCCATAATCTAATGTCTCCTTGATATATCTAAATATTCTCTTCACCAATTGAATATGACTATCTTTTGGAGATGACTGATATCTTGCAACCATACCTATTACATGCATGATGTATAGCCTCGATGCTATCAAATATAAAAGACTACAAATCATGGATATATATAATGACTAATCTATAATAGATGAATCTTCATCATTGCTCACCTTATTTCTTATACTCATTGGTGTGCCAACTGGTGCAAAATCTTCAAAACCAATTTTTTTCAACATTTATTTAGCCTATTTACTTTGAGATATGAAAATTCATTTATCTGACTAAAATATTTGCAATCCTAATAAAAATGATAATTATCCAAGCATAGAAATCTGAAATTATTTTTGCATATTATCAAAAAATTCTTTTGTCATATTTTCAATGTTTCCTCCAAAAATGATGTCATCAATATATACCACAATAATCAATTGATGCTCACCTTCTATTTATTAGGAAATCCTCTCTTGAAACCTTGATCCTATAAGTACTTATCAAGTCTTGCATACCAAGCTCTGGGAGCTTGTTTAAATCCATATAGTTCTTTCTTCAATCTGTATACATCGATACTAATATTTGAGAGAATAAATATCTCAGGCTGCTCAATGTAGACCTCTTCTTCTATATTCCTATTTAGGAAGTTATATTTGACATCCATTTGAAACACTTTGAAATTTTTAAACATGACACATGCAAGAAACTTTCTTATAGCCTCTAGCCTTGCCAATAGTGCAAAAGTTTCTTTAAAATCTATTCCCTCAATCTAGGCATATCCTTTACATACTAATCTTTCTTTATTCTTCGTCACTTCTCCATTTTCATTCAAATTATTTCTATAAACCTATTTTATTCCTATCACATTGTGATATTTTAGTTTAGGCACTAATTCCCATGTATCATTATTTTCTATCTGATTTAATTCTTCACCCATTTCCTTAATCCAATGCTTATCATGTCTAGCTTCTAAAAAATTTCTAGGTTGAATTTTGGATAATAAAGAAAAATTAACTTGCTCAAATTCACTTACCATCATTCTTCTGGTGTGAATTCCTTCATTTATGTCCTCGATGATGTCACTTTTATTATGATTTCCTTACACATATTTGGATGGGGTTTTGGTGTCCTTTTTCTCCTTTTCATCTTCATCTGATTTTTCAAAATCTTCCTCTTCAATGATTTTAGGAATGTCTACTGGATCACTAATTCTTTGTGTTCCATCTTCTTCTATCCTGACACTTCTACTTTCAACTATTTTCTTGGTTATTTTTTTATAACATTTACTTTTTCAAGAATAACCAATAAATATACATTCATATACTATGGATTCAAACTTACCAAGTTTTTCAATAATTCTCTTTATGAAGTATCTGCCACCAAAAAATTTGAAATAATCAACTGTTGCTAGTTTATATTTCCATAGCTCATAAGGAGTCTTGTAACTATTGACTCTCAGTAATTCTCTATTCTAAATATGAACTACTATAGCAACTACCTCTCTCCAATATTTATCTAGTATCTTAGATTCATTTAACATTGTCCTTGCCATCTCCTGAACTATTCTATTTCTTCATTCAACTACTCCATTTTTGTTGTGGAGTTCTGGCTACTGAATAATGTCTCTTTATTCCATGGTCTTCAAAAAACTCAAAAAACTGATCTAACATAATTTTTTTCCCTTGATCTGATCTTCGACACTTAATCTTTAAACTAATTTCATTCTCAACTAATGCTTTGAATGCTTTAAAATGTCTGAAAGCTTCTGATTTTTTATTTAAAAACATTATCCAAGTCATACGTGAAAAATCATCAATAATCAACATGAAATATTTCTCACCTTGAGTACTTTGAGTTTTCATAGGTCCACACAAATCAATGTGAACAAGCTCTAACATCTGAGTGGTCAAGTACTCTTTTGTTTTGAACCACCTTCTAGCCTACTTTCCATGCTGACAAGGTTCAAAAAGTGTGTTGGGTGGCTTTGTAATCTTTGGAAGATTTTTGACTACTTGTTTCTTATTGATGTTGACAAGATTGTCAAAATTTATGTGTTCCATACTCTTGTGCCATAGCCAAATTTATTCAATTTGAGTTAAACATCTTTGAACTTTGATGTCTGATAACATATACATATTATTGCCTATTCTCTAAGCATTTACAACCAACACATTTGAATATTTTCTCCTAATTTCATAACCTTCTACATAAAAATTTAGTGTCTACCCCTAATCACACATTTGAATTACACTCAAAAGATTATGTTTAAGACCTTCTACATACAAAACATTTTCAATTTTAGTTCTACCATTATTCAAACTTAGTGTACCTTTTTTGGCAATTTTGGTAGTAGTATTATCTCAAAATTTCACTGTGCCACCATTGATCTTATTTAAGGTTATGAACTTGATCTTGTCTCCTGTCATGTGCCTCAAACATCCACTATCAATGAACTATGGCTTTTCTTCATTTTTTTCATAAAAATCTGTCTGTACCAACATAGATTTTTTAGGTTGTTTCTTCTACCATGAACCTGTCTGAACTTTCTTCTTGATGAATGGAGTCTTGAAACTCTGGTCCTTCTTGACTAACTCAAAAATAATTCTATAATACCAAGATATGTGTATGAAGTTATTTCACTTGTAACATATTATGGCCTCTTCATTAAACCCTAATAGAGGATCAAAATAGTTGTGGCTTCTGCTTGATTCTACATGAGTTTCCTTCTCCTTATTTATGAAATTGTTAACCCTTTTTCAACATTCTATTTTTTTATGACCATATCTATTAAAATGAAAATAATAACCATAAACATAGGACTATTTGTGTATCTCTAACCTGATTGCCTCTTGTAGCTCTATTCTTTTTACCCTTCTTTGTTTGAGATGTCATCTGTATTCTTAACTTCTTCCTCTTTTGTAAGAGCTTCAACATAGCTCTTTTCTTTTTTCTGTGTTAACCTTGTCTATGGCCTCCCCTTTCTCTTTTGAAAATCCAATAATTATCTTATCTAACATTAATCTTTGATAGTCTAATATCTTATTCAACATATTAGTGTTATTCTCAAATTTTGAATCGTTGGTTTCTCTATTATTGATTACTTTATTTATTTTCTCAATATCTACTTTTAAAGAAGCAATTTCAATAACATACCTTTCACACTCTTCACTTATTTTTTGCAACCGTGCTGTTAGATTTTTTTCATTCTTCTTGGCTTCTTAAAAGTGTGCTTGTAGATCTTCAATTATTTCCTTTGACTCCTTTTCATTTTTTTTGATTTGGAGCTTTAATATTTAATTCTTCTTCTCAAGAGATTTTAACTCTTCTAAGGCACAAATGAGTTCTCTTTCTAGATTCACTTCAGCTTCATCCTATTCTTCTTCTTGATCATCTGTACTTTTATTTATGGAGGTATTTTTATATATGGCCATGAATATAATATCTTCTTCTTCTAAATCACTAACTCCACTATCTTCTACTGAGTTAGGATATTTAGAATATAATCTCTTTTTATCGAATCCCTTCTTGAATTTTCCTTTGAAATTATTCTTTTATGTATACTTTCCTTCTTCATTGTCACCATTACCCTTATCTAGGCACTTAGCTGCAAAATATCCAATCTTTCCACAATTAAAACATTTAAAAGGTAATTTTACTTGATATTTACCTATGCACTTTTTTATCTTGTGAATTAATAGATCTTTGTTGTCATCTTCATCATCGCTAAAACTATCACTTGATTCTTGAATCTTAACCATCTCTTTATTTGATGTTTTGAAAGTAGCTTCTCTCTTTGAAGGTTTTTCTTGTTCAGTTCACATCTCATATGCCATAATAATACCATGTATCTTATCCATCTTTAGCTTGGCTAAATTATTCATCTCTTCAATTTCCAAAATTTTTGCATCATATCTCAATGATAGAGATATCAAAACTTTTTGTACCACAATTGATTCTTCTAAATTTTCTCCAAGACCTTGAATCTGATTAACTATTTGATCAACCCACAAAAGGTAACTTGCTATATTTTCTTCCTCTTTCATCTTCAAACTCTCAAACTGTCTTCTAAAATTCTGAATCTTAGCTTGTTGAACCTTTCCATCACCTTTGTAAATATTCTCAAGTTTTACCCAAGTTTCATGAGAATATTTACATTGCATAACTTTAACAAATTTTGATACACATAAACCACATAAAATAACATTTAAATCTTCAGCATTATTTTCACTTTCCTTCTTTTCTATTGGAGTAGTTACAAGTGTCTATGGCTCTTCATATTCTTCCACCACTGCTTGCCAAATGTCAAATATAAGGGCCATAAAATAAGTCTTCATCCTTATGATCCAAAAATCATAATTTGTTCCATCAAACAAAGGTTACTTATTTGTATAAAAACCTTCATGTGATCTAGCCATCATGCTTTCCTCAATCTACCTTCAAGCTGTAAAATGTTTTCTAAAAGGAACCTACTCTGATACCAATTATTAAGCATGAAATATACTGAGAGGGGGGTGAATTAGTAGATTATATATCTTTTACTTAATCTAATTTCTTTTATTTAGTCACTTAATCACACATTCAAGATATGCCATACAACTAAAATAATAATATGCACCACATGAGAGAGAGAGAGAGAGAGAGAGAGAGAGAGAGAGAGAGAGAGAGAGAGAGAGAGAGAGAGAGAGAGAGAGAGAGAGAGAGAGAGAGAGAGAGAGAGAGAATTTTTACATGGAAACCCAAAGTATGAAAAACTATGGAGAAGAATCTCAAGTATATGAATGAGCACCAATTTGCAAGAGCACCAACCCCTTTATCGAGCATCAACACAACAACTATCTGTGAGAACCACCCCACAAGAGAACCAATCCCTTATAAATATTTGTGAGCACCAACCCACAGGATCACCAACCCCTCTTGTGTATAAAACACAACTATCTCTCAATGTTGCTTACTCAACAAATGATAGAACTCTACAATATCTCCTACTTTTCTCTCCTCTAAAACAAATACAAACCATGCACTCTCTTGTGTATTAAAAATGGATTCTCAAGCCTTTATTTATATCTTTCCAAATGACCTTTGACATTCACCCTTTATGACTCTTCAATCCTCATGAAAAATGGTGCCAAACTTGCATGACCCTTCATATCCTTACATTTAAAAAGTCACATGGTGACCCTTCATCAACAAATGCATCCTTTCCTCTTTTGTATTTATCTTGGTGACTTTTCATATTTCTCAAAGTGTCTCTTCATGGAAAAATGTACCTTACCTTATTTTGTCTTGACATGATGACTCTTTAAATTCCTCAAAATGACTCTTCATGAGAAAATGCATCTCATTCTTCTTTTGTCTTTACCCCATGAATCTTTGACTTCTTCATGGGCCCTCTTTTGACTTATATGCAACCAAAAATATATTCATTAATATTATATAAATATTAACACACATTAGCCAAGATATAAATATTAAAAACACCATTAAATGCAATGGGGCCTTTATCACCAATGCTAGAACTTTGACATCAATGACAATATTTCGAACAATAGGGACAAATCCATCATGTGACATATATTGATGAGTGATGAAAACCTTAAAATTTAAGCTTAGGTTCATAGAATGACATCTTGATAGCAAGTGAAAAATATCCAATTAGACATAGTATTCACGAGCTGACATCATCCATGAAATTATTCAAAGTTGTCTTTACCTATAGGACCCATGGGATATAAAATAAGACATGTGGGCTCTTGCGATTATTTTGGGATCATGTAATTCATAAAATTTTGTTCCTATGAAAAACTAAGTAATAAAAATTTGACTACATAAAGATAAGAAATAAAGGGTTATCAAATAAATGAGTTAAAAATGTCATCACAAAAAAAATAGTTTTAAAAAGGTAATGTTATCAATATCTAACAGTTTAAAGAGATTTTATTATCAAAATTGTTAATTGTGGCATATCTTGTTCAAGTAAGGTGGGTTTCATTATTCACAGTTTTGACAGATGTTGCTTTGCAATGCATATGTAAACCGTTAAATCATTATAAGTCCCCATTGTTATAGTTGAAAAGGTTTATCGATGTGTTTTTTGTATGCAAAATGTAATATTTAACTATACGACACTTAAGTTAAGCACTCATTTTATTTTTTATTGTTATAATTGAAATTATATATATATATATATATATATATATATATATATATATATATAGAGAGAGAGAGAGAGAGAGAGAGAGAGAGAGAGAATAATTGTATGTATATTAACATATAATATATAATATATGTTTAATATAATATAATCATATTATATACATACACACACTCTCTATATCAATTGCCAAAAAGGTCAGGTTATGTTGTGTGGGATGTAATTTTGTATTTTTCTAAAGCATGGATTTGTAAAGCAAAAGCGTATAAATCAACATCCATACCTCACTCAAGACCTTTTATTATTGAATTTTTGTTCCAAAAATTTATAAAGTTAATTTTGTTTCTCAAATCATGGTCAAAAACAAATAATCTTGAATCAGGTCACGAGTTATTCTAAGTGTAGGTCAAGTTGAAGAGCTGATTCAACTTTTCATTTTAAACATGAAGGAAATTTATCCTTATATATCCTTGTAAGCATCTAAAATGAGTTATAATTTCAACTGAGGTAAATAGGTGGATTTTTCAAGATAATGGTCTGGCCTAATCAAATGTGTTCATTCCCATACGATTGAGATATGTGAACTTGCCGCTAGTTGATCGCATTAAAATTGAGTGTATGTTACACATCATCTACTAGGATTTCTAATAAAAAAATACAGAGAGATTGTAAGGAAATGATCTAGCCTGAAAGTGTGTGTTCATTACCATATGATTGGGACATATGAACTAGCTACTAGTTTATCAAATTGAGATGGTAATTTTGAACCTTATAGTGCAAATACCTAGTCAGAGCCACATGTTATCTTTGAAAATTGAGGTTACCATTTTTTTAATTTTTAGTACATTGTGTAAGTCAAGTTAAAGCATTCAATTTTCATTTATAAATACTAGGCATGAAAAATCAATCTTGTACATCAAAACCTTAGTACTTGTTACAAAAAATACCCAATTTAGTCTATAGTTCTCCAAGGTCTAGGAAGCGTTGATATCCCTGATGGGGTCTTAGTTATCTAGATGTTAATAAATACTAGTAGAACTGATGGGCTCTTCTTTCCATAGGTGCTTCAGGGGCCCAAAGTGCCTGGTAGTTTTGATGAAGTTAATGAGGGGTGTGTGTAATTTTTAAAGTGATTTAAATGTCAAAGGGATTCAATAGATCCAACTTTGTCTAAGTTCCATGGGGTGCCATAATTACTCCATGCATTAGATAGACCCAATATTGAGTAAATTAACAACACACAAAATTTTAAATGGTATTTAATGTGCAATGAGTTATCAATAGAATTGATAAGGTTGTAGTTCCATAGTTATCATAGATGCATGAAGTTACTGATAGACCCAATGGTGCCAACAATGTAAGGCAAGAAGATTCACAAATATTTTAAAGTGATTGAGGTATTTATGAAGCATGGTAGAGCCAATAAGGTTATGGAGCATTGGGTGGTGTAGGTACTCAAACTAATCGATAGACCTTATAGTCTCAATAGGGTCTACATGAAATGGGAAAAAAGTAATTAATTAATTAAGTGTTCCTAGTGAGACTCATAAACCCAACATAGTCAGAGTCATATAAGGATATGAAGGGAAACCAATTATCTCTTATTTATATAAATAGGAGAAATGGAAATTGTATAAATGATGTTTGACGCTCATTACAATTTTTCTTGAAATGAAACTAGAAAGAAAATTCTTGGTTATTATTCAAATATGTAACACCTGGGAAATTCAAGAATTTCATGTGTAGAATTGTTTTTGTAAATGTGTGTTTTTCCTATTAATACTTAACTTTCAATTAAAAAAATGCTTTTTTTATTCTCAAACAAGCGTATTACTTTTTATAAATCCTTCTTGTCATGCATATGATGAAAATTGTGTTCATTCATTCATGTGTGAACCTTCACCTTCCTTTGTTTTATATTTATTTTAGGTTGAAAGTAGTAAAAGTCAATACTTCATTCAACTTGTAAATACTCAAAATATGTTTATTTAATTTTTTTTCTATTTTAAATAAAGGGAACAATCCCTCTAAGTAGAGGAATTTTTTTTTCTCCTTCATTATTGTGAAATACTAGATTTTTCAAACTATTAAATATTTCATCAGTAGTTTTTTGTACCCACCATGGGGCACAAATGAGTTTTTATATGCTACCCACTCCCTCTATCACTTATTGTGACAAATGTTTATTTTATATAATTTAAACATGGGTACAAGAATAACCTCTCTTTTTGTTTTTTGTGAATCTTCTACATCATCTTGGATGGAAGGAGGTACACAAGGTTGAGTAGAACTAAAGGTATTTGTCACATGTTCTTTGACTTGCAACAAAAGTCTAAATTTAAAATTTATCCAAAGTGAATAATAAATGTACAACATCTAAGTAGGTCATTTTTAATGTCTAACATCTTCATTCCAAGGGAAATAGACTTATAAAACATGGTAGATGTACTTGTACCATGGGGTCCTCATATAGGTCCATTGGATATGGGTGCTCAATTTTATGAGTTAATTAAGGGTTAAACGAATAATTTTCTTAAGTTTAATAGTGATGAAAAATGACATCTTGATGAGTACATGAACACTTTCTATTTTCCTTTTGGTATTTTGGGTGTGTAACACAAGCATGTATCAGTCAGGTTATTTGTATAAACTTTCACTGAATGAGAAAATAAATGGTTTGACTATTTACCAGTAGATTCTAATCCAAATTGGTAGATAATGATAACCAAATTAGAATAAATACTAAAACATGTTGAAGACAAACATTCCATCTTGGCTCAATTGTCTTAGATAAATAAATAACCTCATGAACCCATAATATCTTTCATAGCTTAGATCAATACAATGATACACAATATTTTAGGGATTGTGATGACAACCATATAAAATAAACATAATTTTTCTTGATGAAAATGTGCCTAAAATTTATTACTTATTACAGAGAAATCACCCACAAACTCAAGATAAAAAAATAGAACATGATATGATCATGGCCTAAAAAGTAAAAAAGGACTCATTCAAAATAAAAAACAAAATTTAGGCCATCCTATGATTCAAATATTAGAAAAATATATATTGGCCTTGAATAAATAAATTCCTCAGGCTGATTAGATCATTCCATACAAAGATGTGCCTAGAAATCCATTTTTTCTATATCATGGAAATATTATTCATAGACTCGCTACTCCAACTCCTCAACTAATCCTATGTAAATTCATTTTTCATGTATCTTTCATGTTACTAATGATTAAGATGGTTCTAGCTACTCATACATTATACTTGGTTGTTATAATTGTGCACCATTAAAGCACCACTAGAAGGAGGTATTTTACGTACCTTTGATTGTGAAATTTAGGAACTCAATAGTGACTTCATTATGGGATATCTTGAATATGTATCTGATTAATCTGAGTATGAAAATATAGTGGAGGATATGAGTAGTAATTCATATGTCATATTCACTATATCTCAAAATTAAAATATGAAATAAATAAAAAATAAAAAATAATCTAATAATAAAAATGCTAAAGAAGATCTTAAAGACATAGTTGCTCTGAAGTTTATTCTCACTAGAGGTACTCCTTTGCCAAATATTACAAAGAATAAACAAACTTAGAAAATGGGGATTTATTCATTTACCTCTAATGTATCCATTAATGATGAATCAAATTGTGCATGTTCATCTTGTTTTGATGTCATTTGTCACATGAATAAAACCAAGGTCCGAATTTCAAAAACTACATACCTTAATTCAAATTTTGATTATCTAGATAGTTTGACTAAATTTATTAGAGATGAAGGTTGTAATTCACCCCCTCATGAAGCTCATAAAATATTTGATGATTATGAGTTTTTAATAACACAAATATCTCTACTCAAAGTAATGAAAGCCCTAAGCCATTATATATTTTTCTCTTCATTTAGGGTTTCCAGTTAAATAAGTAGATAATTGATTTAAAATCTTTAGATAATGTGATGTTAGCCAAATTAGCATGTGAACTAGAACTGACATGCACTAAAACCTTTATCTATTATTTGAACACGGAAGTGAAAAAATTTACTTTTATTAGATAAATAAAAAAATCTCATGTAGCCTTAGCAACATTTCATCAAAGGATAATCAAAATGACTATTCTAGTGGAAGACATCACACCAAGATATGAAATGTTATTTAGTGTGACCTTTTGAAAAGACCTTAGAGGTGAGATTTGATTGCATTGATCATATGTTATCATTCCTATAAAAGGAATCTATAATAAACTTCTACTAGAATGTAAAGACAACCACTTGGTGGAAAAATAAAATGAGATTTGAGAAGATATTATGTATGAAGGAATAGGTCCTTGAACCTATATGATGATGATTTAAAAATATATAATAATTTATAATCTCATCAAAGTCTATACAAAATATGTATGAACCATATAATTTGACAAAAGTTGTTTAACTATAGATTTAGGAGCTAGAGTAGTACTAATTTCTCCTCGAAATAAGTTATTTCCTTTTTAATTTGAATTAAAATTTGAATGCACCAAAAAATGTATTTGAATACAAATCTATCCTTGTAGGATTAAAAGTGGTAGAGAAAATAGGTATTCAAAATATGAAAGAACAAGGAGATGCTAAACTGATAGTGAATTGGGTACATAGTCAATACCAAATAAATAATGGCAGGCTAAAGCATTATATAAATAAGGTCTAGAACTGAATTAAATATTTCTAATATTTTTTCATTAGTGTTGTTCCAAGGCAATAAAATTCCAAATATAATGACCTAAATGCATTTGAATCCTTGTTGATTCCTCATCTATAATTTGAAAAAGATAAGTATATCATTTAAATTGTATACTTCCCAACTATTCCAAATAATTCAAAAATTTGTAAAGTGTTCAATAATGATGAACATATCATTTCCTTCTTATAAAAAAAATAACCATAAAACTTTGTATTTTGAGAGTAGCCTAGCATTATATAGGTAATATTTCATTGATAGGAAGAAGGCATGGAAACTAAAAATCCATCAATGTTGAGGTTAATCAATCAGATGGTAAATTCATTCAGCTAAAGGGAAATAAGATCCCTAAAAGTTTTATATCTCTTGAAGAAATGTTTTATAAGTATGATAGGTAGATAGAAAATAAAATCCAAGAGGATCCTAGAGGGTCACCTAAATATGAAAGATTAAATATTGGTATGAAATAAGAGACTCAATATGTGAACATTGGGCAATGTTATTCCAAGGAAGAATGTAAAAGATTCATAAGTCTCTTTAAATTGTATATAAACATTTTATCTTGGTGTTATAATGATATATAATATTTCAAACCTTGGAATATGGGTAAAATATTATTTTAAATCCATGTATCAATCCATTAAGGAAATGTTTGAGACATTAAATTTTGAATATTATAAAGACTATCTATGAATAAACAATGAAAATGTTGGATGAGAGAATTATCTTCCATATCCATCATTATATATGGGTTGCCAACATTATGCCTATCAAAAATAAGAATTGAGAGGTCAAGATTTGTGTTTATTTTCCAAATTTGAATAAGGCCTTACATGAAGATAATTACCCTCTGCTAAGCATGGATCATATCTTGAAAGCTATCACAATATTTAAAATTATGTCTATGCTAGATGGTTTCTCCAGATATAACCATGTTGAAGTCGCTTCATAAGATCAATACAAGATGGAATTAACCACCCATTGGGTAATGTTTGCATACATAAGAATGAACTTTGGTATTATCAACATATGAGATACATTCAAAAGAGTAATAGATTTAGCCTTCAGTGATATAAATAATAAAATAATAATGATCTACCTAGATTACCTCACAATGTTATTAAAGAAAAGAGAAGATCACTATCAACAACTGAAAATGGTTTTTAAATATGTCAAACACATGGCATATATATGAATCTAAAGAAATCCATATTTATAGTTACTAAAGGTAAACTCATCAGATATTTGGTCTATAAGGAAGGTACCAATTTTTTTCATAAATGGTAAAATCAATTGAACAATTGTCTCTGCCTACTAGTAAACCTAGCATAAACTCATTCTTTAGCAAATTAGAATTTATCATAACATTTGTTCCTAATTTTGATGAGATAAAAAAACATATTTTTTATATTATGCGAGGAAAAATATCTTTCAAATAGAATGGTGATAAGAATAAATATTTTAATGAGATAAAGGAAGCCATTGCTAAAGCACCTATCTTGACTTGTCTATGTTTTTTGAAATATTTCATTACATACTACTATTATTATGAGTATACATTGTCATCCATCTTGTTACAAATAAATAAAGAAGGAATTGAGTCTTTAATTTATTTTATGAGCCATGGAATAAAATATCATGAGCTCAAGTAGTCATTGATTGATAAAAATGTATAATTTGTGGTCAAATGTGTAAAACATTTTAGGTTTTATACCTTGAAATGCCACACAATCATGATGGTTCTAAATCATGATGTAAAATCTATTTTGACTCAATATTAACTCATTTCAAAGAGATGTGGATGGAATAACAAGGTTAAAGAATATGATCTAGATATCATAGCCACTAATTTGGTGAGAGACTAGGGTCTTTGTTAGTTAATTGTTGAAGATGTTGATTCACAAAGAGAAGCTAAAATAGAAAAGCTACCTCTAGTGGTCTTTGTTGGATCTCTCAAAGAATCGGTTTTTGACATTGCATACTTCTTATCATATGGAGAATTTCATGCACATATAAATCAAAAACATAAAGGGACACTTAAGTTTAGGGAAGCTAAATATATAATTTGGGATAACACTCTTTTCAAAAAATCCTTATATGGTACCTTCTTATTATGAGTAAAAAACGAACAAAAAGAGAGATTACTAGAGGATTTCCATGATCAAGCATGTGGTGGATTTTTTTCATATTTTTATACAACTTAAAAAAAAATATATAACTACTATTAGATGTTGTTTTTCAAAGATTTTCAAGAATGGGTTGAAAAATGTGAGGCTTGTAAAAAATTTGTGGGATAGACTAAACTTGTGGCATTGCCCATTTACCCTGTGGTCATTGAAGAACCTTTCCATCGATGTGATTTAGATTTTTTAAGTACCTTGAATCCCCATTATAACATGAGATATACTCATGTTATAACAATGATTGATTATTTCACAAAGTAGGTAGAATTTATTTCAGTGAGTTATATCACTTTTGAGGTAATTTGTAATTTTATTAAAGAAAACACATTAGTTAGATTTGGGGTTCTAAAAAAGATTATCATTTATAATGCTTAAGTTTTTTATTCAGTTGAACTTACTATCTTCTGTTATTGATATGGAATATTAGTGGTGCACTCTTTTTATTATTACCCTTAGGGTAATGGTCAATCAAAATTAAACAAGTACATTACTACCATTATTCAAAAACTAGATGATGAAAATCAAAGGAATTATCATAAGAAACTCTATGAAAATTTATAGGATAACTAAATAAATCCTAAAATATTGATTGATATGCATATTTTATAAATATTATATGACACAGATTCAATTATTCCCATTTATTTTTAATTTCCATCTATGTGACTAGCTCAAGTTATAGAGTGACTAGCTCAAGTTATAGAGTGACTAGTTCAAGGATGCATTGGAGAATAGGATTATGTAATTTACTATACTTGAGTAAGAGTGAGTTTTGGTGACTAGCATGATTAAAAATCATGAATAAAAGTTAAGGAGTTATTTTATTATAAGGAAAGGTACCATGATTTTCAAATTAGAGACTTGTTCTTCCTTTGGGATAAAAGAAGAGAACCTAGGGGAAGTCATGTAAAGTTTGATTCCATTTGGTTGGGGAATTTTAAGATATGATATTTTTTTGCTGATAACACCTATGAAATAAAATATAAATATGTAATTCACCTTCTACTTCCCTAAAATGAGCAATATTTGAAGCACTATAAATAGTGAAGGTAGGATACAACCTACTATTCCATGTAGCTGATTTAATTTTGTGTCTTGTGTTTCATTTCCATTATGTATTTCCTTTCTTATCTTGTGTCATGTGTTTATTTTTTTTTTAGTATTTATTATTTTCTTTTCTCACTCTAGTTATTATGAATAGACTATTTATCCCAATGGATAAGCACTAATATTGAAATTAAATATTATGAGAGCTCATACTATGTAATTTTACAATTTTATATCCCTACCATGAACCAACTATTGTTTATAAAATTTGAAATGTCAATTTTTTTACCCAAATAAAGGTCACAATAAATAAGTTTGAGTCAAGTTGTGATTTGGTCCAACTGGAAGTCAATTTGAAGAGTTGTTTCAAATTATGTTTTTAAACACAAGGAAATGTGTCCTTGTAAATCCTTCTAAGCATATAAAATTCACAAAATTTTAATTTTTATAAATAGGAGAAGTTTTAGATGCCATGATCTAGCATGGAAACATGTGTTCATTCCTATTCGATTGGGATAGGCAAATAGGATACAAACTGGTTAGATTAGGATAATCTATGTGCTTGAAATTATCTAGTGGGAGTTATAACAAGAATCTACATGGATATTATATGGGAAATGATCTAGCCTAGAAGCATGTCTTCATTCCCATACTAATCAAATTAGTTAATTAACTACCATTTGGTCATTTTGGTAGAGACATTTTGAACATTATACTTCAAATCCTCAGTTAGAGCCAATTATTATCATTAAAAATTTAAGTCCCCAATTTTTCTAATAATTTCTCCATTGTGTAGACCATGTCAAAGTTTTCAATTTTCATTATAAACACTTGCCTTGAAAATTTAATCTTGTACCTCAAAACCTTGGTACTTGTTAGAAAAGTACCCTATCTAGTATGTATTTATCTAGGTGCAAAGAAATTTTGAAAGAACTAATGGGGTATTATTTATCCAAGTGCTAGTAAATGATGATATAATAGATGAAGTCTTATCTCTATAGGTGGTTCAGATGCCTGAAGTTAACAATACTAATGATGAAGGTAATAAGGTTTACATAGTTTACTAAGTTATTGAAGTGTATAAGGGAGCTTACAGATCTAATGTTTTCTAAGATTCACAAGTGAAACAAGTACTAAAAGTGTGTGATGGATCAATTGGACATAATAGAGTAATAAAAATAATTTTTTTTAAATTATCCTTGATGTATAGTGAGTTATCAATAAACTCAATAGGGTCATATTTGCATAGTTACCACAGATGCCCTAAGTCTTCAATGGACCTAATGGTGCCAACAAGGTAAGGCAAGAATATTTATAATTATTTTAAATTTAGAAAGGTGTTGATGAAGCTCAATTTATATATAATAAAGTCATGAAGTGTTGGGTTACATGGGTACCATAAGTACCTAATAAACCCACTAGGTCTAATGGGGTCTTCATGGAATGAAATAAAAATAAATTTTTTTAAATGTTCTTGATAAGACTCATAAAATTAATAGTGTCTAACATAGAAGTGTGAATTATAAAGTCATAGTGGAATACATTCCATTCCTTCCTATTTATATAAATAGAATAAATAGTAATTGTATAGAGTATGCTTAATTCTCATTGTAAGTTTTATTTAAAGGAGAGGAGAAATAAACTTTGTGTTTTTTCCTTAAATAGAGAAGACAAGATAAATTATTAACTTTATGTCTAGAATTTTATTTGCTATACAAGGTTGAGTAGAACAAATGGTATTTTTTAGTATTATTTGAATTATAAGAATAGTCTAATTTTACACTTTCTCGAGAGAAAATAAAAAAAGGTACAGACTCTGAGTAGATCATTATCACTATTTGATGTCTTGGTTTCAAGGGAAATATACTTCCAAAACATGGAAACTGTACCTATACCATGGGGTCGTCATATTGGGCCATTGGCCATGGGTGATAAACTTCAAAAGTTACCCAAGGGTTTGAATATTAATTTTCCTAAGTTTGCTAGTGATGGCAAACAACAACCTGATAAGCACATAAAATCTCTCAATAGGATGAATAGGATAGAAACATATTGTATCATCCTTGTTGATATAGTAGGAATATAGGGTGGCTAGAAAGAATGAACAAAAATTAGTAGGACAAGTAAGATAAAAATATAACCATAGGATGTTAGCTTGATAGTAATGAAGGTAATATAGGATAATATGTAAATACCTTGCACAAAATACAACAATCTAGTCCTACCCCATTCCCATTACACCCTTTAAGGTGTGCACTCAAGGATATTTTTATGATGACAACCCCCTATAAGGGGAAACCATAAGTAGAGTGATAAATTAAAAACTATTAAATGTATATATATTAAACTATTCTTATATCTGAGATTGTGTTAGTCAATATTCCTTGTGTAGAAATAATTATGTACCACATGCTTCATGTGTACCATAGATGGAGGAAGTATTTTAATTTATTATCACATGCACAATATTATTAAGGATATTGAGACTCATGGGATAATGTATTCATGGTGTCAGACCATGTTAGCTCACATATATATAGATATATATTTATTTACTAAGGAGGACTATAGTTGTGTTCTTTTTTCAACCACCCTTTTCCATGGCTAGGCATATGAACATATTATGGTGAATCATCTAGTCAATCAACCAATTGAAATTTGGGACCATACTTGGATGTATATTGAGATGTGTTTTGATAGCCCATATGTTTTTAGGAGTATTACCATGTACTTCATAGCATTGTTGTATTGTTGATTCATAAGTCTATTATATGGAGGTTTTTTTAGGTGGCCAAAAAATGTACTCCAATTAAAACTGATCAATCTAAGTTTTTGGTTACATGTAGGGTGCCCCCAATACTAATGGCTGATAAAAAAAACACATAGATTTGGTCATTATATTAGAGATATAGGTAGACCTAGTGCTATAGTGTTATCTCCTATTCTAGAAAGGGACATATATCCCACAAAAATGATAACACATGTTGATTATTTAGGGTGTAAAACTAAATAGAATTAATTATTGACATATTCACAATTGAAATTATTAATTCTTGTTGTGGTAAAAGTAGTTGTAGGAGGTCTTGATGCATAGCCAAAGATTTTCATGGGCAAAGATGGAGGAGGATAGGTGGATATACATTTAGATGCCCCTACTATGAATGGAGGAAATAATACGTATGTATTTATAATTATTAATATACTTATCATATTTCACTTATAATTTATTGATATTTATGATGAATATTGGATGTTGATCATTTATGTCTCTATTTGGATACTCATGAGACACATCCTAGATGACATTGTGTCTAGTTATTTATTAGATAAGGTGTATGCCATAACAAGCATACACCAACCCTTATTTGGTGTTTTAGTAGTTTATACTAAAACATACATATATATGACAAGAGATTATTATGAGTTAGGGAGTGAGGATATAGAGTTGAGAGTGAAATTAGAGAGCCAATATATGCCCTCATTAAATCCTAATGCAGACCTAGGTCAAATATGTTTTTCTGAGTTCATGTGAATATAGAGTGAGAATGTTAAGGTGGTTGCATACATTTAGTATAGATTAATTATGGGTAAGTACATGTAATTTTTGGATAACTATATTAAAATTTTGCATAATGTGATCATGTTATTGAAATAACATGATCACAATATTTAAATTTTCGCTTGGTAATTACATATCCATAACACGATCACACTAATGTATAACACAATCACACTAATAGATAATGTGATCATATTACTATTATTTTACACATTAAATAAATTAACATGTAGAGATAATGTACCTTAGTTAATAAATAATGTGATTGTGTTATTGATAACATGATCATGTTATTGTTATTCCTCACAAAAAACACGTGGACTTGTTTATGAAGCCAACTTTAGCAAGTATCTTATATTTACATTTATTTCCTTATAATTTAAATTTATTTTAGTAAATATATGAAACTAGGGTTACTCTACATCTGATAGAGTTGGTCTCACATTTATACACCTTACGATGTAGAAAATAGTTTTACAAAATCCAATCTGGTCAGTACTTAGGCATTTTCATGGTGTAAATATTAAACATAGAGATTTTTAGACATAATTTTTGTAATTGATGTCTATTTTTGGTAAAAATATAGTCATTTTTTAGGTTTTTGTGCCTTTTAAATTGATTCTTGGAATTTCTAAGAGTCATAGTTTTGTAAAAATTGATGTTTGTAAACCACTCACTTTTAAATTAATGCAAAGTGGTGTGATTGGGGTAGCATATGTCACATTGATGACCTGCACACATCAAATGACCACTTTGTGTTAATTTCACTTATTCATCATCCTTGATATCTTCATACTCATGCCTCATCACCCTTAATCACTCTCTCATCATTCCTAATTATCTCTAATCACTCTTTCATTGACCCTCACTATATTTAGTCATTTCTAATCATTCCCTTGTCATCTATGATTACCCCCTCATTAACCCTCACCATCACTCATCATCCCTAATCACTCACTCCTCATCCCTAATGACTCCCTCATTAACCCTCATCATCCCTCACCATCTTTAATAACTCCCTCATCATGCCTAATCACTCCATCATTATTTTTCACCATCCCTCATCATCTATAATCACTCTCTCATCATCCCTAATAATCATTTCATCTTCACTAATCACTCGCTACTCATCCTTCATCATCCATAATCACTACTTTATTGACACTTACCATTCCTCATAGTTTATAATCATTCCCTAGTCATCCCTAATCACTCCCTCATTAACCTTCACCATCTGTCATAATCCCTAGTCACTACTTCATCATACCTCATCATCTCCAATCACTCATTCCTCATCCTTCATCACCCACAATCACTCATTCATTAACCTTCACCATCCCTAATCACTCCCTCATCCTCCATAATCACTCCCTTATTAACCCTCACCATCCCTCATCATCCCTATTGACTCCCTCATCATTTTTATTCAATTCCTCCTCATCCCACGTCATCCTTAATCAATCCATCTAATACCTTGATGGTGGTGTTTTGTTGGGGTTTAACAATGTTAGGAGATATAAGTGGAGAGTTGAGTGTTGGCATGAAATATAAGACATAGTGATCAAAATAATGTCGAGGAAATTTTGAAACATAAATATTTAACATCTATGAACAAATATGGGTCTATTATAAATGATGTAATTCACAATTGAAAATTTTCTAGAAAATGAAAAACAAGTAAAACCACCATAACACTAAAAAATGGGTAGTAAATACATGAGGATAACTAAGATATGTGATTTCCTAAAACACATCAGTTGCCTTCCATATGATTACATTTATGATCCAAATAATTACATTGAAGGTATTATATTTGTATGTCTATTGATTGAGTCATCATATCAGAGAGTGAAAAATAACTTTCAAATGACTAGAACAAGTAGTCCAAGATTGGAAAGTAGTGCTTAATTCATAAATTCAATATTCAATCCAATGAATAGTGTCACACTATGAGCTCTCTACTTGCACATATATATAAATGGGTATAATTTATCTAACACTATAAAAAGGTAAGTAGATGATAGATTATGAACCTAATGATATGGTCGGTACTAAAAATATCTCTAATTCCCCTAACAAGAAATTATATGAATGAAAAATATTGCTTCATTAATGAATGTAGATCAATGGTGAGCCAATAAACTTCATCATTTCAAATGAAAGTTAGAAGAATTTAATTTCTCCTAAAGCATATTTTCAAAAATTGAACTTAAAATTTAAACATCATCCATAACCATATGCTAGTGTATGGTCTAGTGTATACCTTGAGAAATAGATCACCTAGTAGTATCAATTAGTGTACAAAATCAAACCTTTTAGAGATGAAATCCTTTGTGACATCTCACCATTAGAGGTGTGTGATGTTTTACATGTGGTCAACCATATATTTACCATTTACATGTAGTCTATGAAGTAAATCCTTGAAATTTTGTGATAGATTATAATGATATGAAACACCATATATCATATTTATTACATAAGCTTTCAATCATTAGTGATAGGAAGTGTAAGAATCTTATCAGTTCTAGTAATAAGTATACTCTTAATGGTAATAATTAAATGTAATAACATCCTTATGTCACCATATCATAGTGTGGTTTATCCAACAATAACAAAGACAAAATAATTGAACCATAAACTAGATGAATATAAGGATATCTTTTAGTCACCTAAATAGGTTCCTGCATACTAGACACTAAACAATACTATTGATTTTATCCCTTAACTACCTCTACCTCAAACATCTTTATATAACATATCATTTATAAATAATTAATATATCAAGTGATAGATCCATAAAATCATGGATAATCGACACATCATGCCTAAATCATTGCCTTATATAAGCCCAATTATGCTTTTGAATTTTTTTTTGAATCAATTAAAAAATATTAACAAGATTAAAGTGAAGAAATATCAGCCTCATCTAAATATTAAGTCAGTTTTCTTTCATGTCCATGGTGTATAAATCTTTTACAAAATTGATCTTAAGTTTGGGTATCTTCATATTCATGTTGAACCTCTAGACATATAGAATATAGTCTTAAAAATAAAGGAAGAATTGATTTGCTAGTTGTTTATGCCTTTTGGGTTAACTCATGTAGTTAAATAATTTATTGAGATGTTAAACGACATCCTCAATCCATTTACATATGCCATTTTTTTAATCTACCTTGATGACATATTAATCTTTAAAAACATGGGATGAACATCTACACCATGTTGAAATAGTGTTTCACATTTTGCAAAAACATATTTTTATGATAACATAAATAAATGTGCATTTTTCATGAAATATATAAAATATTTGGGATACATTACACACACAAGGAGTGTAGGTGTGAACTTGACCAAGATTCAAGTCATACAAGAAAGGGAAAAAATAAATAACTTTGCATCTAATTGAAATCTTCTCATAATTATAAAATTATACAGGAGATTTGTGTTTAATTTTTATCTTTTAAACCAAGCTACCAAAGGTGGAATTGAATAAAGTTCATATAGTTTATCTGACAACAAAGATAATTCGATGAACTAAAATTTAGACTCTATTTTGCATTAGTAATTATGTTACTTGACTATAAATTTGGAAGATCATCCAATTCATTCATTAATAAAATTGACTAACACAAATGGGTATTGACAACACAAAAAGTCCAGAAAGCATTAATATATATTATAATGGATTAAAAAACATATTATTAGAATAAAATATATATTTAAAGTATATACTTAGGTTAGATGATAAAGGAACGATTAGGGATGGTGAAGAATGGTGAAGGTTATTGATGGAGTGATGAGAGATGGTGAGGGTCAATGAGGGAGTGATTATAAATGATGAGGGATGAAGAGAGAGTGATTAGGGATGATGAGGGATGGTGATAGTCAATGAATAACTGATTATGGATGATATTACGAAGTGATTAGAGATAATTATAGATAATGAAGGTCAATGAAGGAGTGATTAGGGATAAGGACAAAGTAAATAAGGATGAAGAAGTTATTAGGGATGATGAGGGATGATTAAATAGTGATTAGGTATGATGAAGGATGGTGAAGGAGTAAATATGGATGATGAAGGATAGTTAGGGTCAATAGAAGAGTGATTAAAGATGATAAGGGAGTGATTAAAGATGACTAGGGATATTGAGGGTCAATGAGGGAGTGATTAGGGACAATGAGGAATAATGAGAGAATCAATATAGGTAATGAGGGATGAGTGAAGAGTTATAAATTATGAGATATGGATGATTAATAAGTGAAATTAACACAAAGTGGTCATTTGATGTGTGTAGGCCATCAATATGACTTACACTACCCCAATCACACAACTTTAGATCAAGTTTAAAGTGAGTAGTTTTCAAACTTTAATTTTGACAAACCTATAACTCCTGTAAATTCAAAGAGTTAATATAGAAGGCACAAAAGCCTAAAAAATGACTATATGTTTACCAAAAATAGATATTAACTGAAAAACTTATGTACTAAAATCCCTAGGTTTAATATCTAGACCTTGAAAATGCCTATGTATTAACTAGATTAGATTTTGAAAAACTATTTCCACATCATAATGGGTGAAGCTATGAGACCAAATCTATAATATGTATAGTGACCCTAAATTATTATATTTACTAAAATAATTTTTAAGTATAAGTTTTTTACATTTATTTCCTTATACTTAACATTTATAGTAGTACATATAAGCTTTGGACAAACCTAGCTTCATGTGCAAGTCCACATGGTTTTTCTATGAAATAATAGTAACACAATCATGTTATCAATAATGTGATCACATTATAAATAATGTGATCATGTTATCAATACTGTGATCTCATTATCTATTAAACAAAATTTGCTTCTACATGTTCACTGCTTTAATTTGTAAAATAACAACATGATCACATTATTGCTTTTATAATAATGGAATCCCATTATATTTTAATGTGATTACATTATACATTAATTTGATGTCACTTTTTTATTTTTAATTCAAATATCATGCCTTTTGGCTTGGGAATGGCTTGGACTTGTCAATCTACAGCCGAGTCTGAGAGTTATGATAAAAAATAACAAAAATCGAATTTGAGTGCTAAATACACTATGAATTTTAACAATAAAATTAAAAAATTTAAGACCATCATGACAATAATTCTCTCCTATTTCTAAAAATTTGTTTTTTTTATAATTTTTGTACTAATTTAAGGTACAAACTATGTTGATTTCTAGCTATACCTATTTTTGGCCACTACATGCCACAAACATACATGCCTATACATGTTCATGTAATTTATTTTTCATTGATACAAGTTAAAAAAAAGTTATATGGTCACAAAATAACCTAATTCTAGACACATTAAAAAAAATAAAAATAGAACTTTATTTATTCTAAGGTAATTAGATGTGTCACATGGACAACTATCCATTTTTAATCAATTTTTAGGATCTATTGACTTGAAAATTTCATAAAAAAAGTATCCATTGAAAAAATATTTAAAAATATAGGTAAAAAACTAGAATGTATTATATAAATTTTCCCCAAAGGGTTTCAAATAATATTAAATTTTGCAAAAAAAATGGTGCACCACATGACCATCTATCTACTATGTTTGCTTAAAAAAAGTAGTTCCTCTTCAAATTTTAGATGTTTGACATAGTTATACTTAACCATTTTTAGAAAATGTTAGTGTTTTAAAAATTATATGCCAAATTATACATTTCATTTTATTACACCATAGTCAAATTTGGAGTGTAGATATCTCAAGTTATCTATAGAAGTTCAAAATTTTAATTCTTTTAGAAAATCATGTCCATAGGTAGGCCGCATTTTGTCCCCCAACTTTGTGCACTTACCCTTATATATGAGGATCATAACCCCATTTTTTGTAACTCATTTTGAATTTAATGGAAAGTGGGAAAAAATTTATTTCTTCTAATTATAATCATTTTAAGTGACCTTTTTATTCTATGAAAAGACATTAGTTCGACCAAATGTCTGGCCACACCTCAAATTGGGGAAAAACATAGACATCTAATTCATATCACTATCATGCCAAAATTGTAACTTTGAATGAGTTTATAAAATAATGCCCAAACTTGACCAAAATCAACAAATTTTTCTAAAAGATCCACACATGTCACATGTAGGTGATGATTAATGTCCATGTATCCCTGCTTTGGGTAATGCATTTTACAAAATCATTATCTTCTCCTAATTCAATTTGAATCAAATTATGACTAATAAGAATGATTTTCTAGACCAATGAGCCTCTAATTAGGTGTATGCATGAAGTTATGGGGCCAAAAAGTGGACATAATCCACTTCCCCCAAAAAGTACATGATTATTAAAATTAATCTAAATTGTTATTAACGCTAAAATACATACACATAATAACTATGTATACAATTATAATCACATATGCAATATTCAAACAGAATATAAAAAAATGTGAAAGCCAAATCAATTTTCATTTCACACAAGATAAAACTACAAGAAAGATGAAGAATAAAAATCCTGTGCTTTGGAGCAGGATGATTGAACAAGCAAGAATCTACATCCTGGATCTAGGTACCCTTTGATTCAAGAATGCCATGCTAATGGATAGGTAAGCCAATGTCAAGGGTGTTAATTAATGTCTAAGACCACATTCTTAGCCTTTGATCATGTCTAGTTAAGAGACAAAACACCCTCTACCCTAAGCCTTAACCCCTAAATCCTATACCCTATACCCAAAACCTTAAACCCTAATCCTTAAATATTAATCCCTAAAAACCCTAAGTTCTATTAATCATAAGCTCTTAAAACCCTAAACCAATCATTTAAGTAGGCCAATTAACATCATTTAGACTTAAAATTGTAAACACTAAACCCTAAGTTGTAAACTATAAAATCTAAAACTTATATCCTAAATTATAGACCCTAATCCCTAAACCCTATGCCATAAACCCTAAAACCTATATAACCTATACCATAAACCATATACCTAAAACTCTAACCCCAAATCCTAAGCCCTAAGTTCTCTAAACAATAAATGGTAAACTATTCAAGCTCTAAACCAATCATTTGAGCCCCAATTAACATCATTTAGAATAAGAGTTTAGTTGTAAGGGATTAATTTATCCAAAATCACACCATTAATTTACTCAATTAACTTATTCACTCAATATGTGATGATATAGGGGTTAATCAAAGCCAAAAACATATTACATGATCATAAATAGGATTAAGAAACTCAAATTATCCTCAAATACCTTCATGATTGAACCCTATACTTGAATTATAAACTTCAATACCTAAACTCTAAGCACTTTAAACTCTATGCCCCAAACCATATACCTTATACCTAGATGTACACCTTAAACCATAATACATAAACCCTAAGCCCTATAAACCCTAAATCACAAATCATAAACTAGATTAAAACTCTAAAATAAATGATTTAGCCCCATTTAAAATCCTTTACAATAATAATTAGGTTTAAAAGGCTCAAGTCAACCCAAATGACATCACTCATTTCCCCAATTGACTAATAAAATTAATGTTTAGTGACTTGTAGGCAATTTATCCTAAAATCACATTCTATAGTCACAAATAAGTTTAAGGAGGTTAAATTGGCCCAAATTACCTTTATGATTAGACCACGTATGTACCTTAAAACATATAACCTATACCCAAATATAAGTTATGGTCACAAATAAGTTTAGTTAGATCAAATTATCCTCAATTATCTTTATGATTAGACTCTCTAAACCCTAAACTATAAACTCTAAAAAAAATCATTTAGTCATGTAATCAAATCCTTTAAAATAACAATTAGGTTCACATGGCTCAATTTGGCACAAATCACATCACTAATTGCCCCAATTAACTAATTTACTCAATTTATCATAACTTGGGGGCCAATTGAACCCAAAATCACATTCTATAGTCACAAATATGTTAAAAGAGATAAAATTGGCCCTAATTGCCTTTTTAATTAGACCTTATTCACCCTATAACATTAACCCTATTAGATTCAACAACGAGATTGAGAAAATGTAATTAACTAGCATATTAAACAATACATGAGATGCCTATTAAATAAGTAAAATATCTACCTAATAAAATAGGGGGTGGGAACAACCACAAGCATCAGGCATCATAAAATAACTAAGCCCATAAAAAAACTAACCTATTAACCCAAGTGGTTAAAATAACTAACCAAGCTGCATATATAATATTCTTTAGTCAATAACTCAAGGTATTTACAATAATATGCTAAGACCCTCCCTTAATGACAAAACTAGAGACAAGACCAAGTTTATCTTTGAATGTTGTGAACTTGTCTGTACCAAGTCATTTGGTCATTATATCAACTGGTTGATTTGCAGTGGGACAATAGAAGAGACTGATGTCTTCATACATAACCAACTATCAGATTTAATGATGGTGAAACTCAATGTGTTTGGTCTTGGCATGGAATAATAGATTCTTCACCATATTTAAAACACTATGGTTATCATAAAAGATTAGAGTAGGCTTTGATGACTCAAAATGAATATCCTCCAAGATTTTCTTTATCCACATAGTTTCACAACCTATACTGACCATAGATTTATACTCTACTTCTGTTGAAGATAATGCCATTATAGTTTGTAGTTTTCTCTACCATGAGAAAACTCTTGGACCAAGAGTGAATACATACCCTATTGTATATTTTCTTGAATCTACTGATCATGCCAAATTAGAGTTATAATATCTTAAAAGATCAAAATCTATAGACTTCTCATATAGTTTGCCAAAGTCAAGAGTACCTTTGACATATATTAATACCTATATTTGAGCTAACCAATATAATTCTAATGGTTCAAACATGAAGTAAGATACAAAAATCACTACAAAATAAATATCTAGTCTAGTGGTAGTGAGGTAAATGAGATTACCCACTAGATATCGATACACTATTTCATTGACTAGAGGTGAATTAGTGTCAGTTGAAATTTTAGCTCTAAATTTCATAGGTGTGTGAGTTGGATTAAAATCCATCATTCTAAACCTTTCCAGTAATGATTTGGAATAATTATTCTATGACATGAATACAACACAATCATCTTTCCAAAAATCAACACCTAAATAGTATTTTAGTAGTCCTAAGTCTATCATGTCAAAAGTACAATAAATGTCAGCCTTCATATAATGAATGCGACTATCACTACTCCAAGTAATGGCTAAATCATCAACATATATAATGAGAATCAAGATATCATCACCAGACACCTTTATATAGAGAGTTGGTTTAGAGTTACACCTTTTGAAACTAGACTCACTAAGGTATGCATTTATCTTCATATACCAGGCTCGAGGATCTTGCTTAAGCCCATACAAGGACTTGATCAACTTGAAAACAAGATTTTCCTTACCAGGAACTTTAAAACCATATGGATAAACCATTTAGACTTTCTCCTCAATATATCCATCTAAAAAATCACTCTTGACATCCATTTGGTGTACCTACCATCCAAATTGAGTAACAATAACAACAATCAAATGAAAAGTTACCATATTTGTAGTAGGAGAAAAAGTCTCCTCATAATCAACCCCTTCCTCTTGTGCATAACCTTTTACAACAAGTTTGGCTTTGTGTTTATCCAAATAACCATCTACTTTTCATTATACCTTGTAAATCCATTTGAAACCAATGGATTTCTTTCTTGGTGGTAGATCCATGAGCTCTAAAGTCCTATTTTTCATCAAGGAAACATATTCCAATCGCATGGCTAATTCCCACTCATGCTACCCTTTGGCCTCTAAAAAGGAATTAGGCTCAAATATATGTGAAATTGTATTTGTTAGAGTAAAATTATCATGCTCATCTTTATTACCAAACTACTTTCCTGATCTTAATATTCTTCCTTCCACACCTTGTGGCAAGTCTCCTTCCTTTAGTGCTTCCATTATGGCAAAATACCACTTTGACTTCTTTGGTTGTTTTTTTGGAACCTCAAAATGACATAAATCAATTCCATCCCTATAATGTGATTCCATTGATGAACAAGAATCCTGCTCAGCTTTCACACCATAGCTTATAATAGAGTCATTAAAAGAAATAATGACTCAATATTTGAAACTATACCAGTTGCTGTGAAGTATGGCATCTGTTCATTTACTATGACATCTCTATTTACCATAATTTTTTTAGTAGAAACATCAAGTTATATATAGGCCTTTAACTACTCAATGTTCCCAACATACATGTATGCTTTTCTTTTTGTATCCAAGTTACTTTTCTTTTGACTAGGAATAACTACAAAAGCTACACAACCAAAAATTCAGAAAGTACTTACATTTAGAGTTCAACATGACCAAATCTCCTTTGGATTCATATTCTCCAATGCTTTTTTAGGACTTATATTGAGGATTTACACCACTATATTCATTACTTATGACCAATATTTATATGGGACATTTCTGCTTTGGACTATACAACAAGCCATACCCATCACCATCCTATTTCACATTTCCATAACTTCATTTTGATGCAGTGTAAGGGGTAGTGTACTATCTATGTATGCATTTTTAATGACACAAAACTCCTTAAACTATTTTAAGATGAACTTACCCGCATTATCCATTATAATATATTTCACTGACCTTCCTTCTTATTTTGCAACCATAGCTTTCTAAGTAAGGAAGTTAGAAAAATAATCAGATTTCTTCACTAGAAAGTACACTTACTTTTTCCTAGAGAAATCATCCACCAACAATACCAAATAATAGACTCCAAAAGGGGTAGGTATCTTCATTGGACCATGCAAATCGGCATGTACTAGATCCAATACTCCCTTATCTCTTGAAGCTTTACCAACATCAAATGAATATCTATCTTGATTTTCCAACTAACATCTAATACATACATCATAACTATCCAAAATATAAGGAATCCCCTTAACAATCTTAGTATTTCTCAATGTAGTCAAATACTAGAAATTCAAATGCCCATACCTTTCATGCCATAGTGAACTTATGCTATCAATCACTATAAGTGCACTTTCTTTTGCCCTCTGTGGATCTACAAGCTTATACAAGCCTTTCTCACCAATCCCAACAACAATAATCTTTTTATCTCTAGTAGTGACTAAATATTATTATCCTTAAAATTTTACAACAAAATCAAATTTTGAAGTGATCTCAGTAATGGAAAGCAAATTTTTATTTATATTAGGAACATACCTAACATTCTTAAAAGTATACCGAACTGCACCATTAAAATTGATCTAAACATTACCATATTCTTTCATAAATTGTGTCCTACCATCTCCCAGAGATATAGATTCATTATTACTATCATTTTCAACAAAATCCACATTCCTGTCCATATGGAATGTATATTGGTAAGATGCCCCTAAATCAAAGTACCAAAATCAATCCATCACAAAATTACTAATGGAGACCATGAATGCAAAATTACAATATGTTTCCTCTCCTTTAACTTCAACTACATTCACATTATGAGATTTATTTCTAGGGTTAGCCATATCCTATTGTATTTTATTAGAATCTTTCTTAAGTTGACTAGGTTGCTTATAGTAAAAATATTTCCACTTAGATATCTTATCAGAACCACTTAATTGTGAAGTTTTTGTTGGAGAATTAGTAGTTTTGCCAAACTACTTACCCTTTACCTTGATGAAGAATGCACTCTCTATAGAAGTGGATGTAGACAACACTATCTACTCTTGTCATCTCTCCTTCTGCAATAACAATGTGGACAACTTTTCAAAGTCCAAAGTCTGTATCTCAACAATCATGTGAAAGGACTCCAAAAATGACTCAAATAAAGGTGGAAGATTCTACATAATTAGAGCAATCAAATATTTATTATCAATAGGCTTCTACACAACCTTTAACTGATCACTAGTATCATTAATATGCAACAAAAATTCAAAGATGGAGCCACCTTCTTGCATCTTGTGAAAAACAATAAATTCTTCAAATGCAATACCCTATCAACATCAGAAGCTTGATATTTTAAAGTAAGACTAATCCACAAAATTGATGCAATGGTTGCATTTTTAACCTTTAATATTAGATAATTTGATACTAATAGTTTTAACAACATAAGAACCACCTGATGATGTTTATCATAGTCATCATAACTAGTGTCAGGGCTTTGCTCTTTATCGAGCACTATTTGATCAATATTTTGATATTGACATATCATCAAAACCTTATGACTCCACAAACTAAAATTTTTGCCTATCAATTTTTATGAATCTAGCAACAAGAGGTGTTGTAAACTATCCATTTTGACCTAGTTTTTTGAAAAAATTTAATATACCAAAAAACTATAATGACTTTACACAAAATTCTTCCTACACATGGACTCAAATCATAAACCTAGTCAATAAATCCAATTTTTATCAAAAAACACCACACCCATGTGGGAAATTTTAATTTTTTTGCCTTTTTTTAGATATCTACAATTCTAATTTAAAAAATTCCTTTTCTGTCAACATTCAGATTAGAAACCTATAAAATAATGAAAATTTCACCTTCCAAAACTTTTTTTGAGATAATTAGTCACAGTAAGTCCCTAAAAACCCTTATAAGCTAAAGTTTTGAATTATTTCAATTAAAAAATTAAAATTAATTAAAATTATAAAACTTTAGATTAAAATTTTCATAAAAATAATCAACCAATGAGAAAATTGGCTTAACTATAAAACTTTAGATGCATATTCTAGGATAAATACTCAACCAAATTGAATTATGTTAGTTCCTATCATCTCCTTTGAAAAAATAGAATTTTTGAGACCCCTCAATCACCCAAAAATAGTTACCAAATGAAAATATGGCCACTTTTAAAACTAAATGGAAATGACCACCCCAAAAACATAGAAAAAATAAAAACAAACCTGTGAGCCTCTTCTGCTACCTTCTACCACATTTCCTTTACTAAAATAGGTCTCTTGATGCTTATGTCCTAATTATTGTCTTTCCCACTAGTCACAAGGAAAAAAAATTCTTTCTCTCACTACTCTCCACTAGGCACTTCATGCTCCTCCCTGACAAGACTATCCTTTCTTATTTCATAGGCTCCCTCCCAAGCTTCCTACATCGTAAGTTTTGAGACCATATTAGATTCAAAAAATAGATCAAGAAAATTTAATTAACCATCATAATAAATAGTACATGAGAGGCTTATTAAATAGGAAAAAATATCCACCTGATAAAATAAGGGATGGAATCAACCACATGCATCAGGTAGCATAAAATAGCTAAGCCCATAAAAATAAATTAACATATTAATGCAAGTGGTTTACAAAACTAACCAAGGTGCATAGATAATATACCTTAGTCAATAACCCAAGGTATTTACAATAATATGCTAACAAAACCTATGCCCAAAAAATACATTGTTGTCATAAATAGGCTCAATCAACTCAAATTGTCCTCAATTACCTTCACAATTGGACCCTAAACCCTAAACCCTATGTCATATGTACCTTAAATAATAATCGTTACACCCTAAAACCTAAATTGTAAACCTTGAAAACCAAATGATTCAACCCAAAATAACATCCCTTTACAATAATAATTAGGTTCACAAGGCTCAATTTGACCCAAATCACATCATGCATTTCCCCATTTGAAAAAATTGTTTAATTTGTGGTGACGTGGGGACCAATTGAGATGAAAATCATATTTTTTAGTCACAAATAGGTTCAAGGAGCTTAAATTGGCCCAAATTGCCTTTGTGATTAGACCTAATGTATCCTAAAACATAAACCCTATGTCAAAAAACACATTATGGTCAAAAATAAACATTAATCAGCTCAAATTATCCTTAATTACCTTCATAATTAAACTCTAGACCATAAACCCTATCTCGTATATACCTAAAACTCTAATCCTTAAAACCTAAATTATAAATCATAAACTAAAATTATTTATCCATGTAATTAACATGCTTTATAGTAATAATTAGGTTCAGAGGGCTCAATTTGGCCCAAATCATATCACTAATTTCCCTAATTGACTAATTTTACTCAAATTTTTGTGACTTTGGGGCCAATTGTGCCCAAAATCACATTCTATAGTCACAAAAATGTTTTAAGGATCTTAAATTGGCTTTATGATTAGAATTTCTTCACCCAATAACATAAACCCTATGCCCAAAACACATTGTGGTCATAAATAGGTTCAATCAACTGAAATTATCCTCAATTACCTTTGTGTTTAGACCCTAAACCCTATGTCGTATATACCTTAAATCATAAGCCCTAAAACCTAAATTGTAAACCCCTAAAAATCCAAATGATTTAGCCACAATCAACGTCCTTTATAATAATAATTAGATTCATAAGGCTTAACTTGACCCAGATTACATCATTCATTGCCCTAAATTTACTAATTTACTCAATATATGGTGACCTGGGGGCTAATTGAGCCCAAAATCACATTTTTAGTGATAAATAGGTTCAGGGAGCTCAAATTAGATCCAATTACCTTTGTGATTAGACCTAATGCATCCTAAAAATGTAAAACCTATGCCTAAAAACACATTATGGTCATCAATCTAGGTTTAATTAGCTCAAATTGTCCTCAATTGCCTTCATGATTAGACTCTAAAGGCCCTAAAACCTATCTCATATTATCCTTAATTTCCATTTTGATATTACCACATGTGTAGTATAATTTCATATGTGGTTTCTTTTAACTTGCCATTTCAAACACATGCCTCAAGACTTAGGGAATGGCTTGGATTCTTAAGCCTTATGCATGGACCTGCAACACACATAGCCGAATGCATGTTTTCTACCACTAATAATAAAATTCAAGTTTTCCCATGCTAGAAAACTATCCATTTTAGCTAATTTTTTCCTTGAAAATAGTACTATAACATCGAATAAGTCTCCTCTTTCTATATATATGATTTTTTTAATATTTTGATTACTTTAAGGTGGTTATTTAAATAATTAATGATTAAGTATGTTTTTTGTAGCATTATATGCCATGATTATTCATGTTATTTTTTTTTATGTATATTTTGATTCATTGATCTAAACCAGAAAAAAAAAACTAATGGTTACAAACTAGATGCAATTATATACACATTACAAAAATAAAAATCTAATTTTCAATCATTTTTGAGGTAGTTAGGGGGAGTGTATGGTCAGCTATACATTTTTTTATCATATTTCAGGGTATATTGACATGTGAAATTAGTGGAAAAAAAATCATTATTTAATTCTAAAAAAATATAAGTTACAAACTAGATGATCTTACCTAGCTTTCTACCAAGGGGTTTAAATAAAAATCAAATGATGATAAAAAAATGGTGGGGTGCATGGATAACTACATATATGATTTAAAAAAATAATAATACCACTTCTCTTGATTTTATAATGTTTGACTTAGTTATACTTAGCCATTAAACAAAAACAATAGTAGTTTAGAAACAAGACTCAAAATGCTACAATTCATCTTCCTATAAGATATTCA